>AYEL01080731.1:0-73897 GCA_000484575.1 Olivierus martensii
TATCCATTTTGATACTTTTTAAAAGAGAAAATTCTGTACTATATTGTATGTATACGATTGCAAAGCTAAATAATAGTGCAGTAATGTTAAACAGTTAACTGTAAAAAGCCCATCTTTCTGATGTTTCACCCCTTCAAAGCCAAGTGACTGTTCTTGGACTGCTCCTCATTCGGTTTTACTAACTGAAAATTAACGGTAATTTGTTAATTGACATTATAAAAGGAGGCGGAGCTTTGTTAGTAAAACTGGTCTATGCTTACAACTCGCATTAATCGAATATTTGCTCGCACTAACTGAAAAACAGTATCAATTTTATAAGTCGCACTAATTGAAATTGCATTATTCGAACTTGCACTAATCAAGGCCTACCTGTATATAATTATGAAATCAATTTTTCTCATTTTGCAATAATTTTTCAATATATTTTTAATTCAAAGTTTTTAACAGGTAATTTACCCCTCATTATAACTCAGAATAGACCAAAATAATTGATTTGACCCTGATTATGTGTTGATACAGGATATGTTAATAATATCTATTAATTCATAAGACCATCTGCTATATTGTAAAACTACTAATGCCATCTGGTAATGAAATTTTAATATAGATAATTGTTGTAAGCAATATGAATTATTTGATTTTGGGAAAGTTTAAAAAATTGATATAAAATATAGCTTAAGGAATTACTTTATTAGGTAAATCTATTAATAGATTCTATACAATAAATAATTATCACCATGTATACTAAAAATAATTTTAATTCTTATGATTTCTTTCAGATTTTTTCATTTTCCAAAATCATTTAAAACTTCAAAAATAATTTCACAATAATCCACTATGTTTCTCAACAAAATGCATATTCACTTTATTTTGAAAGAAAAAATACTAAAATTGTATTTATAAACAACAATTAAACAAATTTTTATGAAATATCTGAAAATACCAATAAACACTCATCTGTAATTGAATGTAGAAATTGTATATGTTGTGAATGTGTTAAAATTTTTGTTTTTAAAATCTGTATTACTCCAAAAATATGTATCCCTTCTAAAAATGCATATAAAAAAGTTAAAAATTTTTATATGCATTAAAAACTTTTTAAAAATTGACATTTTTTAAAAACATTTAAAATAAAGATATTTAAAATTAAAATTTTTATTTAACTATTAAGTGTTTTCATCAAAACACAACTTTTTTTTAAGATTTCCTTACAGTTACTATGTTAAATTATATTTCCAGTGGAAAATGGGATTGATGCTAGATAAAAATGAATGGTTCCAAATTATCAAAAAATTTTAATTAAAATCTCTTCTGTTTTGGAAGGAATAATCAAAATGCATTGACTTCAATTATTTACAAATAAATTTTAGAGAATTCATTATCCTTCTTCTTGGTTTGATAAATTTAACAGAAAAATCAGCTCTTACAAGAAAGTTTTATTAAGAACAACCTTCCATAATGCCATAATCAGATTATAGTTTTAAACTAGAAGATCATTAGTAGATATATACAGTGTTCAGTTTCTCATTACAAAACAAAAGAAAAAATATTAAAGTACACAGAATAACATTTATAATAAAATATACATCATAAAAAGTTAAAGTTGATACAAAAGATGGATAATTTTTACAATAAAAATACATACAAAATAAGAATAAAATAAAGGGTAATTACAATAAAAAGTTAAAATATTGACAATAAATTGAAATATTGTATTAAAGAGTAAATTAATTGGAGATTAATTAAGTGTAAAAATAAGTGATGCATAAGTTCCAGATAAACATTCCAGCAAACTCTTATAACCCATATAGCTATAAGAAAGTAATTTTAATACCTTATTTGAACATGCATATACCCACTGTTCTATCAGAAAAACTAAAAACTTATGAAATTAAAGAAATTTTACATCAAGGCAGAATGTTTGTTTACACCTACACTTTCATGCATGATGTACTCAAAAAGATAGAAAACTGAAATACAAACAACCGACACTAAATATAATAACATATGATGATATCAAATATTTTAAAGTGATACAGTATAATACAACACTTAAGAAAAATGCCAAAAAAAATATTTTTAAAAGGATAGACCATATATTTCAATGATAAATCAAAAATTAGCATGGATAAACTTCCAGAATTTATCAGATATTTGTCATGAACCACACATGCAACAAAAATGAAATATATTTAGGGTATACCAAGAAAAACTTTAAAAAAGATTAAAGGAACATCAATCAGACTCAAACATGGAATAAACCATCACCAAACTTGGTGTCAAAACAATAGAACAAGATATATTAATAGATTGGACAAATGATAGAATAATCCAAAACACACAAAAAGATATACCCAGTCACATCACTGAAGCTATATGGATAATCATCATTCATTATTGATAAAAACATTCTGTATGATATACTTTCTGTTTGGTTGTGGTATTAATTGGACGTTATATATATCAGGTCTACCGGAAAGTTCTGTCCGTTTCTGACAACAATTTTCGACACGTAAGCACATGTTTATTTGGTGCATGCTCGGCTCTCTATTTTTATCGCTTAATGTATACATACTGACGTAGCAAATTAACTAAAACAAAGTTGATTCACGTTAGTCTTAAGTGTGAAGCAATAGTGTACCCATGGCTACTGATAAAGTTCATTTACACCACTGTATTTTATATGAATTTCAACAAGGAAGAAATGCTACAGAAGCATGTAGAAATTTATTGAAAGTGTTTGGTGAAGGTACAGTTTCTGATAGGACATATAGAAGATGGTTCGCAAAATTTGAAACAGGTGATTTCGACCTTTCTGATAAGCCACATTCTGGGCGACCATCTTTGATCAACGACGATGTTGTTAAGACCATATTGGAGTAAGATCCTTTTCTGACAACATTGGAGATCACAGAAAGGCTTAATTCAGCTCAGCAAACCATTTCAGACCATATTCGGAAGATAGGATTGGTGTAGAAATATTCAAGATGGGTGCAACATGAATTAAGTCCGAAGAATTTGGATGATTGAGTCATCATATGCACATCTCTGCTTGCTCGGAACAAAATCGAGCCCTTCTTGAACTGGATGATAACTGGGAATGAAAAGTGGATTACCTACGAAAACATCATAAGGAAAAGGGCATATTGTGAGTCCAGAAAACCTAGCCCTTCCACCTCTAAACCAAATTTGACTCTGAATAAGAGAATGTTGTGTATATGGTGGGACATTCGAGGACCAATACATTATGAGCTTTTAAATCCAAATGAAAAGCTCAATTTGGAAAAGTATTGTCAGCAACTGGATAATTTAAAGACAGCAGTCCAAGAAAATAGGCCAGGGATGTTCAATAGGAAGGACATCATACTGCATCATGATAATGCCAGGCCACATGCTGCTTTGGGGACTCGTCAAAAAATTGCAGAACTAGGCTGGGAAATTCTGTCGCATCCACCATGTTCCCCGGACCTAGCACCCTCCGACTATCACTTGTTTTTGTCCTTACAAAATTTTTTGAAGGGCAAAAAATTCAAAAATGAAGAAGATATTAAACAAGCACTTGTTCAATTTTTCGCATCAAAAGATGAAACATTTTTCAAAACTGGGATATACAAATTGCCCTCACGCTGGCAAGAGGTCATTAATAATAATGGCAATTATATTATTTAATAAAGTTTATTGACTGTAAGAAAAATTTGTATTTTGTTTTATTCCAAAAACGGACAGAACTTTCCGGTAGACCTGATATATATATATATATACACTAACGGGTCTTCTAGTTTAACCTATTTATTGCATTTGACATATATACGTGTCAAAGGAGTGGAACAAAAAATAATTTAAAAAAATTCAATCCCAAGTTATGCAGTGCAGTGGTCTTTTATACTTACTGATGAAAATATGTACTTCCAATGATGGGTTCTAAATTTATTGATTGCCGAAATTTGTTTTTAAATTCCGTTGTAAAGATAGAAAATGTGAATTGATTCTTCTATTAGTAGAATTTGAATTCCTTTTTATTGAATCTTATCAATTCTGCTTTCTATCCTATTATATTTTAGTAATCTTATTTTGATTTTCGGGTGAGATAAATTTATTTTTGGAATTTTAAGTAAAAGGTGGAATTTTAGTATGATGAACTGTAAAATTTGTAAAAATGAAAAAATTTCAGTTAATTTTGTTAAAATAAACAATATTTTTATTTATTTGTTCATTTATTGATTTACTTTTACTGATAATTTAGTAAAATATGAGAAAATCCTAATGTATTTTTGATTATAAATTCAAAAATTTATAAAAAAAACTAAAATAAAAATTATTGAAATGAAGAAAAAATATATTAAAAAAAGACAATATTTTAATAAATGTATGTCATTTTTCGATTAATTAATTAACTTAATGAAAATTTGCATAATACTAGGTTTTTTAATTGATAATTTTTTGAAATATTATTCAATTTTCTTCATTTATTCTTTATTTTATTCATAAGACTTGATGATATCAAAAAAATAACAAACATTTCATTGGATGGCTAAGATTTCATATAAAAAAAATCTTGTTTTCTCCAATCTCATATAATGAAAGAAAAGTTGTGAAAGAAATAAAATTCAAAAAAATTTTTGTCATTAGAATGACAATAAAAAATGTAATAAATTGTAAATATTTCAAAAATTTTTGATAAAAATTAAACATGATTTCACAATTTTAATTTTTTGCATATTAGTTAGACTTAATTATAAAACAGCCACAGTATTCAAAGAGTTAAACTATATAGCTGATTATTGCCTTATAGAAGGTTGAAAACATTACTGTTGTTAATAATACTTTCCTATGAAGGGCTGTTTTTCTGTTAAATTTTAGAGAATATTGTTTTAAAATAAGGTAAAAAATATACAAATAAATTGCAAATTATTAATTATGATTTTATATCTAGATAATATCTTAATTTTCTGTTTTTACTATAAATTGAATAAAATAAGAAAAATGTTCTGACATTCTTAATCTAATATTGGTTTTATAATGAAATTCAATGAATATTGATTAAACAGAATACCCTTATTAAGGAAATCATTAACCATGATTTGTGATATAAAATTAATATGTTGATAAGTATCATCTATGCTAACATAATATAATTTTGAATCAGAAAAAGTCATTTATGTTTAAATAATTTTATTTAAACATAAATGACTTTTTCTGATTTTTTCTTTCAGGTTTTCAGAAGTAGTCCAATTTTTGGCCTGGCTTGCTTAACCTAATAAACCAATGTACACATATTTTATATAGATACACATATTTTATATAGATTATAAAATATTAAAACTTTATTATTTCAGAATTAGAAAAATAAAAGCAAATGAAATATATTGCCATCCACTCAATGGATCACCAAACAAACCATTACGTTTATTAAATTTGGAAGCTGAAAATTATGATTTTACCAAAGATCATCCTGTAAGAAATCTTTTTTTTTCTTTAAATGTAGATTCAGTTTTTTCATATTTGAAAATAAAAGCACATTAAATTTAATTTATTGATTCATGATTATTAAAATTTCAACTATAAAAGTTCAGGCTTCATTAATAAACAACTTTTTAATATATTTAATTTAATATGATATATCAGAAATTTTTCTTTAAATCATACATCTAAATTTTAAATTTAGTTTTAGTGATAAATTTATATGATTTAATTAACATTTAGTTTTTCTTTACAAAATTCATATATTGTATTGTCTTATAAATTTTATCATTATAATAATAATGCTTTATTGATCTTTTCCATTCCAAAATGGAATAAAAAAAATACAGGCAATCCCTGACTTACATAAATGGATCATTCTGTAAAACTTTATGTAAGTTAAAATATATCAATGTTGGAACATACTGTATACAGTACTAAAATAGTGCTCTATATTATGTTACAAACATACAACATTAAAAATAGTTATATTAAAGAATAAGCAAGTAAGTTGCATGGTAAAGCAGTCACTTTCCATCTTGGGGATCTGGATTCAATTCCAAATCTAGATCTTTCAGGTTTTCAGAAGTAGTCCAATTTTTGGCCTGGCTTGCTTAACCTAATAAACCAATGTACACATATGTGATAAATGGTATAATTAGGAGAAAAATGCTTGTAGCTCTACATTTTATCTTTATCCTTTATGATTAATATATTTTTGTTTTTAGTCAGGGAATCTTTACATGAATACAGTATATGAATTAGATTTAACGCTCTGTCAGTACACTAACCAATATAAATAGTATGCAAATTTTATTCAAAACATATATGTTTTTGATCTTCTAGGGAACCAAGCCTATTGCAAATGATAAATTTTGGATTATATCTGACTGGGTGTGTGTGTGCGTGCGTGTGTGCGTGTGTGTGTGTGAAAATATCATTTGTAAATATATATTCAGTTATATGGGATTTACTTATAGGGGATTGTGATAAATGGTATAATTAGGAGAAAAATGCTTGTAGCTCTACATTTTATCTTTATCCTTTATGATTAATATATTTTTGTTTTTAGTCAGGGAATCTTTACATGAATACAGTATATGAATTAGATTTAACTCTCTGTCAGTACACTAACCAATATAAATAGTATGCAAATTTTATTCAAAACATATATGTTTTTGATCTTCTAGGGAACCAAGCCTATTGCAAATGATAAATTTTGGATTATATCTGACTGGGTGTGTGTGTGCGTGCGTGTGTGTGTGTGTGTGTGTGTGTGCGTGTGTGCGTGTGAAAATATCATTTGTAAATATATATTCAGTTATATGGGATTTACTTATAGGGGATCTATTATAATAAAGTAATTGTTTAAGCATGAGCTAATTTGGGAAAGAATAAAATATTTTTAAGTATCAATCTAAAAAGCATATTTGACAAAAGTGAGAGTTGTGTGCTTGGTTGCCAAGTATTTTTATTTTGTATAACTATGATATTTACTGTTTCAGAATCTAAATCAAAGAAATAAAATTTATTATTAATTTATTATAGTAATAATTTCTATTAGAATTAAAATTTTTGTTTTTAATATATTTTTGAATTAAAATTATTTGATGATTTAATAATAATGCAATGAAAAAGTATTAAATAATATTTTTTTGGAATATATATATTTGTTCATTGATATTAATGCTTTATTTTGCTTTACTACTATTTTCTGAAATTAAATTGCAGGTTGCTTTATATAGACCTAGGAGGGGTATATTTTGCTCATCCCTACAATAGAGGATAACAAATTAAAAATAATTGAAATTGGTTTATTATTACTAGTATAATTAGGATCAAAATTTAATAATTCTAAGTTTTCAAAAAGATATTAAATAATGAAAAAGGGTTATGCAATCAATTCATCAATGTTAATTAGCTAGTTTTTAGCATATAATTTGGCAATTTTTTTTTCAGATGCATATTTAAAAAAGTAACTTTGACTATCTTGAAATTTATTGTATATATTTATTCCCATATAGCAAATTATTAAAGGATAAAAATTCTTATTCTGTAAATAACTGAAAATGGCCCTCAGTTAGTTTTTTACTATATTTCTGTGTAAATGCTAATTCTTTGTTCCAAACAAAATTATAGGATGGATTACAATTCAATCCTATAATTTTATTTCTCTTTGATTCTTTCGTTCCAAAATGAAACAAGTATTTTTATTATGTTTGTTCATCTGTTGGCTTAATTTCTCATGTAAGTTTTATTCAATTTGAATGAAATTCAATAGACTTTGATCAACTAATCTTTCTATTTAAAATTAATAGAAATTATATTGAACAAAACGATCATATGATCAATTCATTAAGCTTTCTGAACTGTGACATCAAATATGGTGCATCATTGTGCCATCATGTAACAGATATCAAAATATCAAATGTTGGATAACATGTATTGAACAATGTTTTATACACAATAATGTCATAATGGAGTACACAATAATGAGTCATTTTCCATCATTGAATCATATTAGCTATCAATATTCTATTCCATTATGATATCACAAAAAATATAATGACATCATCATTAGGAGCTTGTGACTCATTTTACAATTATGACAGTAACCTTAATCGCTTCTAATTATTGAAGGACCAACAGAACTTGAATTCACACAAAAATCTGAAAGAATAAATATGCATTTTCATCATGTTTCTAAAATAAATCCTATCAAAGCTGATTTCTTTTTTACCATATTTTGCACTTCTCCAGAACCACCCTGAACATATCAAATTTTCAAAGTCCCATCCTTATTTTGTAGAAACTTATAACTGATATAAACCATATTTTACTGCCTTTTATTATTATAGACATTTAACAAAAGCACATCAAAAAATCTTGTTTGATGTAGTTTGGCATAGGTAGCACTTGTACTGTTAAACTTTCAGCCAACCATCAGACCACATAAAATGTCAAAAGCAATATATTACAAGATCTACTAGATAATAAAATAGACTTTTCTCGTTATGTAAAAAATTTACATAATGATTAATTATATACAGATAATCTAATTGCCCATAAAGTATTATTCATTTAAAAGATATAAAAATATTGTGAGAGTTTTATTTAATATGAAAAATGTAAAAAATCATTAAGATATTTAATTGTTGAATTATTAAGAATTAAGAAAATATTTTTTACAATTAAAAATTTCTGCAGATATAATATACATGAAATTACTTCAAGATAATATATAAAATTTTAAAATAAAATTTTTGATCAATAATATATTTATTAATTATAAGTATTTATTTAATATTGCAATGTGTAATTGAAATAATTTTTATGTGAAAGAAAACTAACTTAAAAAATCAATTTTATAATATCTTAAAACATTTTCTACAGCAGTTACCTACAACTGAAACACCACCTCAAAAAATGCAGACTGATAGCACACCTCATGATGAAAAGATTATTCAAGACTTTCTTAATGGAGATTATTGTTTGCATGGTGTAAGTATAAAATTATATATATATATGTTTTTTAACAATTTCATAACATTTAAAAGTCTTGCTTTATACAGGGTTCAGGATGGTGGAAATATGAATTCTGTTATGGGAAAAAGGTTGAACAATATCATGAGGTTTGTCTTAATTTATTTAATTAATATTGTAAGATTGATTAAAACAGTTTGCAGTTAAAAGCTTATCAATGATATTATATACTTAATATTGTATTTAAATTATATATTAGTATTTATATTATATTGTTCATTAAATAGAATCAAGATGTAAGATAGTAACTCTTAAGCTAAATACACCAGTCACTGACTGACTCTTATAATAAAACTCATTATAGCAAAAATTCAACTTGCTGTAACTTTGGTTCTAAGTTATATATTACTAATCTCACAGTTATATTCAAGAAAAATATTTAATAGGATACCAATTTCCAAATTTGAAGCTTCAAATTCAGTTAATAAATGAATTAGAGGAATTGAAAAATTGCAAAATTTGGTAAAATGCATCATTTTTCTTCTTCTTTCCCATAGACACCTCTACAGATCACATCATTCAACCTATATTAATGAAATTTTGGATATGGATATATTTTTTCAATTATTTGAAATCCCCTGAAAATTTTAGCATATTTGAGTCAAAATAAAGGAGGGGGAAATGGGATTCATTTTCCACAAAAAGCTCTATATATTGCACTGTTTAACTGCTTTCATCAAATTTGGAATATAGGCATATCCTAGTTCAATTTAAATCTGAAAATTTTGGCTCAGTTGGGCTAAAATTAAAAGATATAGATGATGATTCTCTCTTCTAGAAATATATCGCTATAAAATGTGTCTTCTAGAAATGCAACCCAATAAGGCCAAAATGACGGAAGTAGATGAGCTTTTCATCATGAATTCTACAAGTTGTATCATTCAACCAATTTTGACAAAATTTCATATATATGTGTTTATTAAATGTTTCCTAAAAGTTCCAGTTCAATTAAAGATAGAATATTTAATGATGTATTAATATATTATTGTTAGAATGTGTGTCAGAAAAATTTTTCATTTTTAAAATTAAATGATGTCCAGTCAAAAACAATATGTAAAAAAATAAGCCAAGTATAGTACTAAGAAATTAAGATACTTTTTAATATCTAACTACGAAATTTAGATATGCCTACTTGATTGACAGTTTAAGAAAATAAAACAGTAATGTCAATCAACAATGTTGTTTTATTTTCTTAAATTGTCAACCACATCTAAATTTTAACAAATATTCTAATTTCTTAGTATTGTACCTATCTTATTTTTTACATATTAGATGTTTTTGATTGGATTAATTGTTTTTAAAATAAGAATTGTTTGATAAACTATTTGAAAGCTTTAAATTTCTAATTTTCGATTTAAATATAAGTAATGTTTCTGCATATTTAGAATTTTTCATAAAATGATAAATTCAGTTTATTGTTAATGCAGTACTATAACAATCCTTTGTATAATTTAGATATATATTCATAACTTCATTTGTTAATTGATAAAATAAAATTCTATATTTATAAATTAATTCACAAAAATCTGATATTCTTATACAACTACTTTTTTTTTAATTTGAAAACTAATAATAATACATATAAAAAATATTTTTCTTTTTATTAGTCTACTTTATGAAGGAAAGTGATATTTATAAGTTCAGTAAGATATGACCCCCATTAATAACTTCAAAATTAATTAATTAAATTTTCATGAAATTCTATATGTATGTTCATTAAAGATGGTCTTAGTTCCATCTTATAATTTTTCAGCTACAACTGTTTAGAAATGTTGAACATTCAAAACTTTTGAGATAAAAATTCATTAAAAATAACAAAAAGAAGTAAATTATGAAATTTAGCTAGATAATCAATCCATAAAGTGGCAAATATGTTCAGAAAATAGGAAAATAGTTTTTCAGAATTGTTTGTCCTTATAATAATATAACACTGCATTTCTTTACAATGCTACATTTTTATTAAACAAATATTGTTCAATAAATATCTAACTTTATAAGTTCAAATATTACTAAAAATATTTTATTATATTACAGGAAAAAAATAAACATCGCACAGTCATTCTTTTAGGAACTTGGAAAGTAGATCATCATCTTGAATGGTTAAATCAAAATCCTTCAAAAAGGCCCAAACAGGGTATAATACCAAGGTATGATTGAAAATAATTATGAAATGAAAATATAAAATTAGCTAGTTATAAATATCAGCTCATTCATCATTTAATTATGAAAAATTTCAAGCATTCTATCTTTATTGCTTTATATCAGTTTTTTTTTAAATTTTATATTCCAGTCTGAAAAAAATATAAATTTTATATATTATACAGGACATTTATATTAAAATGTTAACAATCTAATATAGCAGTAGCTGAGAAAAAACTTTATTTAATATGTGCAAACGTTTTTGGCACAATGGCCATCTTGAAGCTGCACAAATTAGAAGTAGAATGTTTTACTTCTAATTTGTGTAGCCTGAAGTGGCCATTGTGCCGAAAACGTTTGCACATATTAAATAAAGTTTTTTCTCAGCCACTAGTAGTGTTATATTTAGATTGTTAACATTGTATAAGAGTATAAGCAGTGATTAAAGCAAGTTGAGTAATCAAAAATTACATTTGAGATTATCTGATTTTAGTGAACTATGATATGAATATTCTTAAGAATTTTTCTCTCGTAAGAAAGGCACACTTCCATATATTTTAATAAAATTCCTTTTGCATGTTTTGATGTTAATTTTCTATCCTTTAATTTGCTAAGTGTAAATAAATTTTAAAATATTTAAAAAATTTATTTTTATGTTAAAATTCCAATTTGTTTTTTATTTTTGATTTTTATGTACAATACAAACTAAATTTTTATTTGATCTATGGATAAAGGCTAACTATATTTAACAAAAACATATATGTTATTTTATTAAAACATTACCATAATTATAAATAATCTAATATTGCAAAAAATAATAAATTTCATAATTTATTTATTATTGCACAACCATTCAATATTGTATAATTTTTAATCTAAAATATCAAGATCTAAAATCAGCCTGTTTTGTTAAATGATATATGTTCTTATATAGATAAAGAAGATAGCAATTTACTAATATATCTAAAATATTTTATTTTTTGGAAATTATTTTGTAATATTAAATTGATGATAATTTGATGCTTAATTTATCATTTTTGTACAGGCAGGTGTCTCATTTCTACAGTGAAGGAACAATATGTGATATTACAGGAAAACCTAGACAAATAGAAGTTAAGCTAAAGTAAGAAATTTTATAAGTTTATTGATAAATAAATAAATAATAAATGACATTATTTTAATAACAAAAATTAGATTTATTATTTTTTGTGTATATATTTTTTTGATGTTTTTGAAATATGATTTATGCAAATGTTTTTGTAAATTAAAAAATATATCTTATTAGTCCATATTTAATGTAATTTTAAAAAGCAACATTAAAATTACTATTAAAATAAACATCATATTACACTCTGTAAAATAAGTAGAAGGGCACAAGAAAAATTTTCACAAAACGTAAAAGAAAGGATTTTTTTATTCATGAAAAGTTTCATGAAGAACATAAAGGGATGAATATAAAAATAAATGACAATTGAAAATAATTTACAGAAATAGTAAATAATTTATATCACATCACAACTTGGCACTGTGAATAAATATGTAAAAAAAATTTATCACACATTATTTTAAGAAAATAGGAAGAAAAATGGCTAGTAAACAATTATTTTAAACATTTGTTTAGTAGAATACCGTATTTCATCTGCGAGAGGGATAATACGATTGTTTGTTTACAACGCGTATCAGATTATGTTCAGTAGTATCAAATTACAATATAAATTGTCTTTGTTAGTTGGAAAAGTTTTTTAGAATTATGAAGTATTGGCTATTATTAGTTGCAGAATATGATCAAGAATTCAGGTAAATAAAAATTTTCTTTGTCCGATGTAGAAAAAATTAAAAAATTTGAAAAATTATATAATGTTTACATATGCTAATTAGGCTTAATTGCATTTGTATTTTTTTTCTCTTATTTTTTTGATTCTTTATCCAAAACTAAAAAAAATTGATTAGAGTATGGTATATTGCCGACAAAATCCAATTTTTTGGTGCCAAAAAATTAAAATGCAAAAAAGTTATGGCAAAAAAACAAAACATCATAATTTTTTAAAATGGCCATGCTAGAACTGTAGACAATTAAAAAAATACAATTTTTAGGAGCACAAAGGGTTAATCATAAAATAAGTATCAATTTTAAGTAAATACTGAAATTTACACTCACCTGCAATTAGGACGGATTGATACTGTACTTTCATTAGTATGATCATAAAGACTCAAATAAGTAGGAATGGTGACTGGTTGAGCAACTTTTACAGATTGCTGTATAAAACTATATCGTTTCAAATGAAGAATTAATACCCTATAAATAAAATAATAAATAAAATATTGCAAAATTTTTGCAATATATATATTAATTCAAATAATTAATCTTAAAAATAGATTCTTATATTCTTTTATAATTAAAGAGTTTTTCAATTAATGAATATAGAGATTAATTCAAACTTCTGATATTTTTGTGATTATAATGGCATTAAAAAAACTATATATTTTGACTAACAAGCACAGCCTGTCAATTATGTTGTAACGTCTATTTCACAAATATACACTTTACATAAAAAATATTTTACAAAATGCAAAAACATATTACAAACATATATATATTTAATTTTCATCTCAAAAATTTGTCAAATGACAAATTATACCATATTTGAAATTAATTTTTAGGACAACAAATTGGCTTTCAAGTAATAATGATATTCTGAATATGATTAGTAACAAATATATTATCATCATAAAAATAAGGTATAAAGTAGAACACTTAGCAACATAAACTAAATCATATTTTGTAGAATATATTGCATTAAAAGCAGAATAACTATGATGGATCCTAATTAAATTAATAAAAAACTATATAAAGTTGAATAAATTATGTAATATTTACAATTTTATAAGAAATTTCCTTAATGTAGCTATGAAAAAGCCTTCCCTTTGAAAGGATGTTTTCATAGATGTTTCAGTGTATATTAATTAATTTTTTTGCAATTGAATAAATTTTTCATGTAATAGCAATCAAATTCATACTTATTTTCAAAATATTAAATACAATTTGTATTATAATAAAATATGCAATTTTTTATATGTAATCAGAATTTTAATTCTTCATTGTATGAACTGAATGAAAACATTTGTCCTAATCAGGTCCAGATTTTTAAATCCCTCTTTTTATAAAAATAGTTTTTTTTCCTAATACAAACATTATACACATAATATATATTGCAAATATGAATGACAAAAACATACTCTGATCACTGAGATCACTATCGATATCAACTTACAAAAAAAATTTATGTAGAAAAACTAAAGTCAATTTTTATAGATCAGCATTTCTCCAAATGGTATTCCTCATAACCTCAAAGAGAAAACAGTGTTTTAAAATAAGATCAAGACATGAACACAATAACTGACAAATGTGAAATGTCACACTTACACACTGCCTATTATTAGTTTGGAATCACAATTCATATCAAATACAATTGTATTTAAAATTAAATGCACTAATTTCAATGATTTGAATGAAATAAGCAAAAATTGATGTTTGCTATTTCATTCAAACCAACTGATAACAACTTATGATGATTATTATAAAAAATTAATGTTTGACAATAACTTATTCTTAAATGAAGTATTTCTGATGACTATCTGGAAAGTCTGCATATTTGTCTAGCTAATAGTTCAGTAACTAATTAATTTAATAATTTATATATGAATGTTAAAGATATCCTATGTATAATTAAAAAGTTTAATATTTTTAATATTTTTATCTTTTATCTATAAAGATATTAACAAAAATTAGCCACTGAAATCAATTAAACCCACATCTCTGCTTTTGCAAGTGTCTCGCTGAAGATATTTTCAAATGAAATGTGTTCCTGCTTAAGTGCTGTGATATTTATTATTAATCACTGAAAGCCACACTTTATTAAAATTAAATCTATTTACTAATTAAATTAATAACAATCAACTCTCTTGATGAAGATAAAATGCATTCTGTCACAAAAAAATTGACATAAGTTTGCTGATCTTTCTCAAATTCCCATAGTTGTTCATATTGTTGACAGATATATTGTAGAGGCATCTCGATACTATTTAATGTAATAAAAGAGAAATTCATTTTTACAAATGTCATTCCTTATATTGCCCAAAATGTGTTCTTAAAATGTTCTGTGCACTCATTGGTAACAGATTTTTAATCATTTATATATCTAGCTGAAAGGCAATTTGTGTAAGAGTTTCACAGTTCTCATTCTATTTTTTAGGGATGCTTCTTTTTTTTGTAATAGAGTGTATTTCTTTTGCACTTGGATCAATATCAAAAACACACACAGCATATTTTTGATATTTATTATTTTACACCAAAATTAATATTTATAAATTTAAAGGACTTGTTATTGGACATATCTAATGCTTGGCACATGGATTGCTTAAAATCATGTCAGATAAAGCCAACAAAGATACAAGTTGAAAGGTCAAGAATTTTAATTACTATACTCATAACAACAGTTCGAAAAGTATGTCAAAAAGAAATCAACAAAATAACTGTTTATCAAATTTGTGTTTTTGTAAAATTTTTTCATTTAACAATTAAAAAAGTATAACAATTTTGTTTATGAATGGAAATTTCACTTTCAATATTTACCATTGAGTGATAAATCATTCATTTTTAACTGATATTTATTTGTAAATTTAAAATTGTAAGTATATGTTAAAAGACCTGAAATTTTAGGAAAGCTGAAAACTATATTAAATTTTTACCTTGGCAAAGTTGCAAAAGTTTCTACACATCGTGAATCCTTATACTGACACTTTTCACATTTAAATTCCAAGTTTTGAGGTAAAAAGTATATATCTAACGAATCTTGCAGACTGCCATTGATATCTGAATTTCTGTAAATATAGAAAGTTTTAATATAAATGCATTAAAATTTAGAAATATTTTTATAACTAAAATGTAAAAACTCACTCTAATTTAGGCACATCTAATGAAAGCATATTAAATGTCTGTTTTTTCATAACCATTTCATAACATCTAAAATAAATAAAAGTTAAAGAAAATAAGCATTATAAAAGATACTTAAAAAATGAATACACTTGATTTACAGTTATTTACTTAGTTCTGCTTATATTTAATTACTTCCAAAAATCAATAAATTCTAGCACTAATTAGCAGGTAAATAAAATATAAAATAATAAAATATTTTGTACATTTATTTTTTAAAGATCTTTCACCAAATCTAGAACTTTAAATTATAACATTTCAATGCAATAAAACAAAACTGATCTGTTTGACAAATAGTTTGATACTTTAATATTATACTCAAGAATAGTTTTTTTTTGCATAAATGCATACAAATATATTTTGCATAAAATACAGAACTATTGTGCTACTGTAATTCAATTTATTAATTTGGACAATAGTTATTGCATATTTACATATAATAATCAAACTATCATTAAATTCAGTTCTCTAAAGAAATAACATATTGATTTGGAAACTTCAAAAACAGAACATATCAATAAAAATTTTTTCAAGATATTAGTATATATTATTTACCAAAATTTTGGCTAAAAAATATCCATATTAATAAATATATATGTTAACTGTTTTTGAAAAAAAAGATAAACATCAATTCTTTATTAATTCAAAAATTATATATTATAGACCAAATGGTTGTACATATAGCTAATTTGATTTGCATGTACAAGTCCAAATCATTCTTAAGCTTGATCTAAAGTGTATAAAAACAGATAATACTAATTTAACGTTATATTAATTTCAGTTAAGCTATCATATCACACTTGATATATTCTTTTATTATATGTAGCAATGGTCACTTTTGGAGCACATCACAGGCTGGTTAACACCATTATAGGGGAAACTGGAAGGGTGAAAGATGAGCATCAATGGGCTGGGCCTAGACCTCTCCTGAAAAACTGGAGGAACTACAGCTTGATCCTCTAAGGCAGGGGTGTCAAACTGGCAGCCCTCAAAGTGACTTTTTGTGGCCCCAATGCTCTTAATTAAAATGAAAATGAGAACAATATGTTATGAGATAATAGGAAGTAATTCTAGTTTCATGGCTGTCATATATTATGATGGACTAATTTGATTTTAATGAAATTTGTTGTAAAAGTTTCTTTCGATTAGCCTTATCGGACATTTACGTACAGATGACTTTCGGATTGGTGACACAAATTAAGAGCTTTCCTGCAAGGACTACACCGTTTTGTGTAAATTTCTTACCAAAAAACAAAAAGTCATAAATGAGAATCTGTATTTTTTATTTTTTTTCTGGATAGCCAAATACAATAATCAATTCCAAACAATCCCTCCTACGTTACATGCCCTTTATAGATGTCTTAAGGACGTCTATAATGGGCTTGCTAAAGATTTATTTGTCATGTTATTAACTTATTTAAAAAATGTAAATAGTTATGAATATTTGAATTTATAAAATTTTAATGAATACTTTTGATTTTGTACAGAAAATGTTATTTTTAATGCTTAATAGAAAATTAGATTGATAGCGAGAAATTAAATTTAAAAAATATATATAATTAAAAGCAATTATGTAGTAACTATATATTTTTGCAATATGTTCATTTGATTACACAATATTTTTAATTATCCTATCCATATTTCTGAATCCTTACTCTAAAATGTAATTTTATAAAAATTTAAATATGATGTGGCCCGCAGCAATCTTACAGGCTAATTAAATGGCCCTTGAATTAAAATGAGTTTGACATGCCTGCTCTAAGATAGTAAGCAAATTCTTTACCATGCCATCCAGTGACCAATAATTTAAAAAAAAATCTAACAAGATGATTATTATTTAGATTAAAAACAAAATCACATGTTATTGATATGTCAAAATGAACTATTTATAAATTTGATTTTGTTCAAAAATGTTATTGCCTAAGATATTATAATATGTTTAATAGGGAATAAAAATAGCTACTAATAAACTTGGTACATTCGTTTTAAATGTAATTTTGCTTGCAACAGAAATATCTTTTTTTTTTTTTTTTTTAAAAATCAATAATCAAGATATTTCTGTCCTAAGAAATTCTCCACAGAGATTAATGCTTATAATTATGCTTATAACATTATTGGTAAAAATATATATCAAAATTTGTTCTTTATTTTCTATTTAGTTCTTATCATTTTATTTAATGAAGTTCTGGAGTTAACTTAAAGCTTTCGTGTATAAGTAAAATTGAATTTGCCAGAATATTTAGTAGTATTGTGTAAAATCAGCAAAAAAAATTAGAAAATAATCTTATAATTTAACTTAAATAAAATTCAAATCAAAATTAATTATTCTTTAGCAAAAATTGGAAATTTCCCATTTAGTTAAACATTGAATAGATTTATGATGCAATATCTGAAAAATAATTCGATTTTTCCAATCAGCATATTATAAAAGGCAGTTTTAAATTATGGCAGAATAAAATTTTTATTCAATGTTTATTTTAATGCTTTGATGCTAGACATAAAAAAAAATTAAGTTATTTTAAATGATGGGACTACAATTTTAAAATTTTTATTTATATTTTATAAAATAAAAAAATTATACAGTAATATCCCGACTTACGCGAACTCTGAGTTACGTGGTTCTTGATTTTTTTATTTGGCAACACTACTGTACGCTATCTTGCTGTGATATGC
This sequence comes from Olivierus martensii, assembly GCA_000484575.1. Classification (NCBI taxonomy): domain Eukaryota; kingdom Metazoa; phylum Arthropoda; class Arachnida; order Scorpiones; family Buthidae; genus Olivierus; species Olivierus martensii. Next base: position 18,809 of record AYEL01080731.1, read on the forward strand.
ATTGGACACGTTTTGCACTAGAAAACTTGGTAATAACAAGTTTATTAGTGCAAAACATATAAACATATAAGTTTATTACTGCAAACCCTTAGAAAACATATAACAACTGTTATATGTTTCCTAAACCCTTAAAAAAAAAAAAAAAAAAAAAAAAAAAAAAAATGGATAAGATTGTTTTGTTATAAGTTTTCTAAATTCTTAAAAAACTGTCATCCAAATGAAGTAAATTTGATTCTCTTGGACCTAGTAAGAAAAGGATTACGAGATCTTTGGAATGTAAACTTAACATTATCACGGATTTCGATAACAAAATGAAAATTTGTGAATTGGCAAAGAAGTTTGAGCTACCGGAATCCACACTAATAACAATCATAAAAGATAATGAGAGAATTCTTGATACAGTGAAAAATGCTCAATCCTTGAACTCAAGCATAATTCATAAACATCATACTATTATTACTGAGATGGAAAAAATGCTGAAATTATGGTGAGATAATTAAGTAAAAGTGAATAATATTTTTACATAACTCTTTTATTTTTTTAATATTCTGTATTAATATATAAAAGAACTCCAATTTTATTAAATATTTTTCTTCTAGTGTTTTTGTTAGTCCTTGATCCCAATTAAACTAAATTTATATGTATTTATATGTAAAGTTGTACCCTGACTTATACGAATTTGACTTACATGATTTTTTCGGTCCTACTTATCATGTAACTTCAGGGTATTATTGTATAGAATCAATTAATATTGATAATATTTCAATCCTTGTACTCAGAAAGATTTTCTAGAGGATAAAAAATTTTTAAAAACTGAACTGAAATTGATAAAGTATGGAATTTTTATTCCATAATTTATTAATTCATTAAAAATTTCATATTCAAAATAATTTAAAGAAAACTTTTTCTCATTATATAATTCACTGCAATTATACAAGTATTTTTTATTATATAAAAATAAAATATACAAAATAACAGATTTGATTTTTTTTAAATTAACAAACAGAAAATCTCAAGGATAAATCAAAGTGAATTTTCACTTCATACTATATTTGTTTATAAAATTGAACTCCTGTAAACTGTGATTCACCTGCATATATAAATAAACAGGATAATTATTTAAATAATATCAAACAGCACAAAACGCAGTTAGTTTTATATTATATTTATTTTACCATTGAAAAAAATGCAAACGTTTTCGGTGCTAGTACACCATCCTCAGACATTTAGAATTATTACATTAGTTCTAATATTCAATTACAGTTAACCTGTAATTGAATATTAGAACTAATGTAATAATTCTAAATGCCTGAGGATGGTGTACTAGTTAATTGGTTAACTGTAATTGAATATTAGAACTAATGTAATAATTCTAAATGCCTGAGGATGGTGTACTAGCACCGAAAACGTTGCATTTTTTCGATGGTAGAAATAAATATAATATAAAACTAACTGCGTTTTGTGCTGTTTGATATTATTCAAAAAGGAAGTTTTTAAGCAGTTTTAAGTGAATGTAATCGATAATTATTTAATTTGATAAATAGCATATGCTAAGATATCCAATAGTATTAAAACAATAAAAATATAGTGAAAAGATGAAAATGCTTCTAAATAATATTTTTAACATGTATAGCAGAAAAAAAAAGTTGGCTAAAATCTAAATTTGGATTGAAAAAAAAAATATAGACTATCTACACCAGTAGTGGTTAACCCTGTGCCCACAGGTGCAAGTGCACCCACAGTTGGTCTGTTATGTGTCCACGGCAAGATTTCCAAAAAATTAATTTAAAAATATTATTTTTTAACTTTTTTTAATCATATGAAAATAATTTTAAAATAAGTAATTATAATTTTATTTCCATCTTTTTATTAGTTTGAGTTTATTGCAAATCTACTAAAATATCATTTTTATCTACTGAACGAGAATTGTAATTTACAAAATTATAAAAAATAAATAACTAAAAAATGTAATCTAAATGTTTTTAAATGACTTAGCACAAAAACCTTTGATCTACCAACAGCAGTTGGCACACTGTGAGGCTGTGCGGAAAAAGGCTTGTGCAGACTTGGTTTGCATCATTCACATTTGTGTTGAAATGTGTACATTAGACAATGATGCAATGGTATATTATGCTTGTAAATGGATATTGATGACTGAATTGTGTGTATTATCTGTTGAATAGTTGTTTCCAATAATTCACAAATTTATTAGTTATTTTTGGAGATAAAAATGTTTATTTATAACGACAAAAAAGAATTCTACTTAACATGTCTGAAGCAGGATCAAATAAACAGCCATGTTTTTAACTTATACAGAAGTGAGGTGGCTTAGCAAAGGCAAAGTATTAGAACGTTTTCTTAATTTGATTTTGAAATAAAAGCATTTTTTGAACAAAGAAGGGAAAGTTATAGTACTCTTGAAAATCCTAACTGGCTAGATGATTTAGCTTTTTTAGCTGACATTAAATTTATAGTACTCCTGAAAATCCTAACTGGCTAAGTGATTTAGCTTTTTTAGTACACATAGATTTAACTTTTTTAGTAACATTTCTCAGAAATTAAATCAGCTAAATCATGAACTTCATGGTGAAAATAAAAATTTGGTAGATATGGTAAGTAAAACATTTAAAGGTAAATTAACCTTTTGGAGTTCACATTTTCAAAAAAATCCTTGGCACATTTTCTTCAAATGTCAAAAATATACTAGAAAATCAGTTAGATTCCTGAATATATGTTAATTATCTAACTAAATTAAGTAATGATTTAATGAAGATTTAGTGAATTTGATGATTTGAAACTGATTTTATTTTATATCAAAATCCTATGAAATAATGTTGATATTATTACTTTAAGTGCAGAATTAAATAAATTTAATATAACAAATATAGAAAAATTTAGAATTAGAAATTAAATGGAGAATTATTTTGAAATGCTTTACATGCTGGTGCTGATTCTCTCTTTGATACTTTTTCCAATTATAAAGAAGAATTATGTCACTTTGAAAGCTATGAACATGGACAAGACATTTTGGAAATTTGTTGATTCATATAAATATCCAGTATTGAAAAATTGCGCACCAGCTAAAAGTAAATATCCAATATTAAAAAATTGTGCACTGAAGCTAAAATCTTTTTTGGATCGACTTATCTAAGTGAAGCCACATTTTCTTTAATGCAATTTATTAAAAATAAGTTTAGATTATGTCTTATGGATGAAAATTTGAATGATTGCTTAACCCTTTCCGCTCCTGAGTCAAGACGTACTTGACAGGCCGATGACCTGCTACAACTCCTCTGTCAATAACGTCTTGACAGGGCCTAAATCCCTTATCTTTACTTATATTACAGAAATAATTTTCAAAGAAGATAAGTTTTTTATGTTTATATATTTTATATATATGAAACTGTTATTTTTGTTACTTATTATTTACCATTACCATTTTTTTGTTACTTATTATTTACCATAAATGGTAAATAATAAGTAACAAAAATTATACCATGAACTATAATGATTTTATTATGTTATTGTAACACGGTAACATATTTCTCTATTCTATCTGCTACCCACCTAAAAAAAAGGGATGCACTCACCACACTTTTCGTTGCACACTTGCTTTAAAAAGGTTGGCCACTGTTAATCTACACTGTAGGCAGCAGCACCTCTTAATTTGGTATTAGTTAAGCTTAGAAGTCGGCTGTCATATTACAGAAGTACTCATGCTGTACAATTGCTGCGTTTATCAAGGTAATAGCAACACAAAAAAAAGGCTTCAGTTTCATTCATTCCCTAAAGATAGTAATCTAAAAAAATCTGGAGTATTGTTATTAACCCTTACCATTCCTTTTTTTAACAGAGACATGCCCTTTTTACACTCGAACAAAAATCACATTTAATATTCGATATTTTGCTATAACTTTTTTCTTTTTAATTTTTCAGCAAGAAAAAATAAAGACATGCCCTTTTTACACTCGAACAAAAATCAAATTTAATATTTAATATTCGATATTTTGCTATAACTTTTTTCTTTTTTTATAACTTTTTTACTTTTTAATTTTTCAGCAAGAAAAAATTGGATTTTTGTTTTTAATTTTGATTAAGGATCAAAAGAAAAAAAGAAAAAAATTAAATTATTATTTTTAAGAAGTTATCGCTATTTACAATTGTTTTATTCAAGATTCATGTCAGTGCCTTTTAAAAATGACAGATGGTGAATTATTTCTCTGTATTTAGTTGTTCTAAATCATAATATTTAATTATTTTTGGCAAAAATAATATTATATTAGTATTTTCAAACAAAGAGAATACGTTGTCACAGCTCTCCCCTTTGTCAACATAATGTAACTAGCCGATAGCCTGAAGTCAAGCAGTTGACCTTGGATGGACACTGTTTGACAATAATTATGCACCCCTGGTCTACTAATTAATTATTTTGACTGCAGATAACACAAAAATTACTTTATTATTTAAATTTTTGTGTTATATTTAAAATATAACTAATATAAACAAACAATCAGCTAATTTTGAAATCCGTTGAAGATTTCCCACCATAATCTAGGACACTGAACTTCCGAGTCGATCGTCAGGTGTGGTATTGGTTGCTTTGTTTCTCTAATAAATGGAAATTTATATATTTTTAAATAAAATTAATTTATTGGATTTTATGTGTGAAAAACAGCAAAATCATATTATTTGGAAAGGACCAAACTTTCCCAAATTGGATATATATAAAAATAATTTACTGGATGAAAATATCTGTAAAAAACATAAAGATAAACTAAGAAGGAAATGTGGAACATGATAGAGCAAGTCAGACAAATTCAGACAATCCGTTCTTGAATTTTTGGCAGTCCAAAGATCACAAATGTATTAAATGATTTAGATTAAATTGGAATTAAAGGGTTAATTAAAAATTTATTAAAATATCCACTTAAAATCAAATTTTTGGTTAATACTACAAAAATATGAAGAGTATGATAAAATTTGAGATTTTAACTATTTTTTCTCAATTTAAGCAAAAATAACAAAATTATTGGTTTTTAAACTTTGCCTTGTCCACCAAGGTGTAGAAGAGCAGATTGAGGCCCCCTCAATCTGCTCTCCTACACTATGGCATGTCTAAGTTACTGAGGCAGTGGAGGAATAAAGGTTAAAACAGGAAAGACAGTATTAAAGCATACCAAAGATTGCTGCTTGCATTTTCGCGACACCGATTACACTCCATCGAAAACAACAGGTTAGTTACCATTATTACTTTTTAATGTTATAAATTTTGATATAAGAAACAGAAATTATTAAGTACATCTATGTTAAAACATAGGTCACCTGTAATTAATGCTTCAATCAACTTCCGAGTATTTTCTGAAAAACAGACATCAACCTTTCTCTTTGCTCAATGTTGCTGATCTTTCTTCAAACTAGTTATGGATTGTTGAAAGGTTGAAATTATTCAAATGTTTCCTTGATATTACGTTTATTGATGAAAATTGTTCAAGTGATAAAAACAAGATGATATGCTATCTAAATGTTTTGACATAACTAGACTGCAGATGACATCATGTTTTTGCCATGCAGAAAATTTGAATTTAATACAAATTATTGATAAATGTAAAAAATAAAGCAGCAATTATGAGCATACTTAAAATGTACTATTAGAGCATTACATTAATATTATAGAAAAATAACAGCACTGTAAAAAAATTTAAAAGGATAATATGACAAGTGTCTGATACATCATAACTGAGTAATGGCAGCATGCATTAAATATCAATTTTCCTAAAATCATGAAAGATTCTGACATATTTGTGATTTTCTTTTACAAATTCAGTATGTGAATAAATTCATGGCCCAACTGAGAAATGTTTCCACAAACAAAACATAAAAATCGTTATGTAAATAAAAATAATAAGGGTCAATAAGAGGTTATATACAACATTATGATCATGTTATAAGATCACAACAAGTAATTTTTTACTATGAAGGACCTTTAATACATACAGTCGACTCATGACAGACACTTACAATGTGGTTTATGCAAGTTTACAATAAGCATGGCTTAATATCATTTACCTTTCAATTAACTCGGCTTTTGTCCCAGTTTTTTTTTTTCTTTTGCTCCAATATCTTTTAATTTTCTTAAGCTCAGAAACAGTCAACTTGCTAAGGCCCATAATGAACAAGCTTAACTATGCAGAAAAATAAAAAGACAAATGCAAACTGAGAGCAAAACACTATGCAACAGCTAAATGCTAAGCCTAAGCAATACCAAAGTGGCACCCCAAGTGAAGAAATTTTGCAGGTACAATGGTTTATTATGGAGACTATGCTGTCCAAGAATACTTTTTGTTGTATTTTTTCAATGCATCTAGCATATTTAAAATGTATCACATTTATTCACATACAGGAATCCCTTGATTAGTGTGGGTTTGAATAATGTGGTTTTGATTAATATGCAAATAAGATTTGAGATTATCTCTTAATATATGCGGTGCCAAATTTGATTAGTGCACTTCAACAAGTGAGATTTTTTTCAAACCCTCTGAAGCGTTTGGCAATTGAATCTCAGCGATTGTAGTCTACATGATTAGAGCACTGTAATAAATTTATTTATTTTTTTAATTCTGTTAATATAAATTACAACTTTCGTCATCTAATTGTCACATTTTAAATTCCTTCATAATTTTATTTATTAATAAATTTAGCATAAAGACAACTATCTAATAATAGCAATTACAATATTATATAGTTAACCTTACTTTCAGTTCCTCTCCAGTACTCGATGTTTACGGACGTGCAATTATTTTTTACAAAATTTATGCAATTTTGTAAAAAATACGGACATGTAATTATTTTTTACAAAATTTATGCAATTTTGTAAAAAATAATTTTTTTTTTGTGAAAAATAATTTTAATTAATAAATTTTCTTTTAAATACTTATATATATTCCTCAATGATAAGTACATGTAATGCAATATAGATACATTTTGAGAGAGGGGATATTTTTTCTCTCTCTCAAAATGTACACTAATCACTCTCAAATGTACACTAAATTTTTTTCTCTCTCTCAAAACTACACTAATCAAACTTTTTAGTTTGATTAGTGCGGTTTTGATATATGCAGTGTATTGCAAGGATTTATTAAGCATACTAATCAAGGGATTCCTGTATATCATTCTCTTTTTTAAACTTTTTTTGGCACTCTGAAATATGAGGGTAATATATGTATTTTTCAATAGCTAAAATTAATTTCAATGTAATGTAATAAAAATAATTCACATTAAATAATAGGAATCACAAATATAAATAAAAAAAAATAAACAAAAATTAAAAACAAATCATTATAAACTCACCCTTGACAAAGATAAGTATTTAATAGTTTGAATTCAAAATTTTCTTCAACTGGGTTGGCAATATTTAATTCTTCACAAATTGAGAACACTTCTTCCTTCATCTGATCAAGTACTTGTCCAAGGAATTCATGTGCATCCTACAAAATTTGAATTAAAATAATTTTTAAGCATGCATAATCATCATCAGGCACATCTTTTAAGTTAGGAAATATTATATTATTTTAAAATTGATACAATCTTATTATTGTATAAAACATTTATAAGACCCAAGACTCAGAAATGGTTTTTGTACCAATCATAGTTGCAATTTTAAATATATTTTATTTTGTTAAGTAAAATGATTGATGTTATAAAAATGTACACAAAATATTCATTTTCAAAATAAAAAAAATATTAACTCATGAATAGTCAAGTGATTTCTGTACACTCATTGTTAAATTTTGAGTCATGAAATTTGTTTGTAATTTGTCGTTATTTATTAATACAGGTAGGCCTCAATTAGTGCAAATAATTGGTTCCACGAATTTCTTGCACTATTCGAATTCGCATTATTCGAAGTATTTACTATATGTAAAATACAGTAATTGGTTCTTGCTTTGTGAGATTCCGGCCATTAACTAATCTCATGATGAATAACCACAACACTAACTGTTTAAGAAATATTTATTTTCATATTTTACATCATTGTTTATCATCTAAATTAATAACTTACCAGGAATTGCATCTCATACCATCATCAAACCAACCGCCAAATCGAAACGAAAATAGCGAATCGACAGCGGAAGTTGAGTGCCGCTTTTATGTCGCTCAATCACATCCATTTTTTGCTCTAGCATAATCACTAACATCTTTTTTCGTTTCCTGTTTTATCGTCAAAAGTGTTCTTCCTTTTATCCATTTCGATACTTTTTAAAAGAGAAAATTCTGTACTATACTGTATGTATACGATAACAAAGCTAAATAATAGTACAGTAATGTTAAACAGTTAACAGCAAAAAGCCCATCTTTCTGATGTTTCACCCCTTCAAAGCCAAGTGACTGTTCTTGGACTGCTCCTCGTCCAGTTTTACTAACCGAAAATTAACGGTAATTTGTTAATTGACATCATAAAAGGAGGCAGAGCTTTGTTAGTAAGAATGGTCTATGTTTATAACTCTCATTAATCAAATATTTGCTCGCACTAACTAAAAAACGGTATCAATTTTATAAGTCGCACTAATCGAAATTGCATTCGAACTCGAATATTCTTTATAATAGATGAAAAGTAAATATTCTATAAGAGATTACTGATTGTTAATGAATTTGTTGATAATCCAACAGCATTTTGTCAAAATGATGAAAACAAAACAGCATATTTCAGACAGCCAAAACTTTTCCTAAAATCAAAATAAACATTTGCTTTATTTGTTAGCAGAAGAATGGATATTATTAGTTGGAATGATCCAAAGTAATTGATAAATGCAATATGACTGAGATTAGCAAGTGTACAACAGCAATAAACATAACAATTGAGAATCAAGAAATATGCATAGATTCTAAATCATTCATATCAACTTTTATTTTATATTCTGATTTTATCATACTACCAATAAGATTTATTTGTTTTTTGTAATATTTATCATATATTTTTTACGATTTCTTTTAAATGGAATGCATATTATAATTTGTATAATATACATTCCATCTATAAAAATAAGCACTTTTTACAGTGTAGAACAATTTATTAAACCTTAACAAATGCTTTCAGCATATAGCCATCATCAGGTTACAAAAATGGAACAGAATGAATATCTACCATTAAAAAAAGAATCCACAAGCACTTTAAGCAGGAAAAATATACAATTTATTATTAGATATTTAGTACATATATTAACAACAAAATGTTATTAAATACCTAATAATAAATTGTGTATTTTTCTTCCTTAAAGTGTTTGTGGATTCCTTGTATTTCTTATAGGCAGCAGAACTTGATAGTTTATGATTATCTTCTATTATGATATTTTGTTCCACTTTTGTAACCTGATGATAGTTATATGCCAAAAACGTTTTTTAAGTTTTAATAAATTGTTCTACACTGCAAAAAGTGCTTGTTTTATAGATGTTTAACCAGTTTGATTAGTAGAAGCAGTTTATTGCTGATTATGAATATATATTTTCATTTAAAAAATTCTCTATATTCATAATTAATGTTAACAAAGAAATTAGTTTGTATCTTACAGAGAAAGGTGGGATATATGATATTTACTATATGTTGTAATGATGGTGTCAGAAATTAACGTGTGTAAACATCATTCCTGATTATAACATAATCATTTTTTTCAAGTATTGTTTAATATTTTACCTTCTAATATTATTTTGAAATTGTATATTTATTTATTAAAACACTTTCATCTTTTTATTATTTTTTTATGAAACTACTACAAAATTTATTAGTACAGAAAGTTTTCAGTTTCAGTTCCCAGGTTTGCAAATTTTCCAAAAATGAAATATCAAAAAAATTGAAAATATGAACATTAATTGCAATAAATATTTGTAACAAAAATTCTATCATCTACTGTGAAATTGGAAAAATCAAAAACAGTGGCTGAAAAGTGGTAGTAGTATGCTCTCTGATTTTACAGACATATTATTATGTAAATAACTTCCATTCTTTTTCTGGTTCCTGGTTTCTACCTAAAGCAGTAGTTTATCTGTATTTGAATAAATAGCTAAACAAATATACTATTTCAACATAATAAAAAATAATCAATTTTTAATCACCAATTTTACAAGCATCTATTTATCTGTCAATAATAATGAAGAATAAAAATTCTCTAATATTTACATGACAAATAATTTCTTTTATTATAATAATTTGCTTGATTTTAAAGGCTATGTTTTCATTTCTTTAGATAAATAAATCATTACTTAATCAAACTATTGACTTTGTTGGTCTTTACTTAATTTTATTGCAGTCAAATTTCATTTTTGAGAACAGAATTCCAGGTTTTAACATTATATCTATAGGAAGAGGTCTTTACAATAGCTAGTTCAATAAACCGCTTTATGAATTCTTACTTAACAAGCTCTCTCCAGGAACAAATTAGCTTATAAAGATAGAAACTACGTAAATACTGATCAGAGCAGATATTTATAACATAGCATTTAGAATAAGCTAAAATACAAGCCTTTTTCTCCTAATTTTATATGTACATGTGTTTTATGGCTTATTAAGTTAATGGATCTCTCCTGAAAATCTAAAGTTGTGGGACTCAGAATTGAATTTGGTTCTTCAAAAATGGCAAATGACTGCTTTACCATGCAATTTAGTGCTTATTCTTTAATATAAATATTTTTAATGTTGTCTTTGTGACATAATATAGGGTACTATTTTGTTTTACTATATAAAGTATGTTCCAACAAACATATTTTGACTTATATAAGGTTTTGCTGAATAATCCACTTATATAAGTTGTGACTTGATTGTATAGGTTTTTGAATATCATCATTTTTTTTAAATTAGTTCAACAGTTTAGCAAATCATAAAAGTGCAAACAGATAAAATGTAATACGTGGTACTTTGCAATTCGATACTAATCCGTTGACAACTAATGTCAAATTGAGAAACTGTCAAATTGCAGGACAATATTTCCCATATTAGACTATGGAAAATAGATTCATTTGTTATCGGATCCCATCACACTCCCCTAATGGGTGTGAGAGAGACAGAATATATTATTCACTTTTTTATATGTATTTTATTATTGAACAACACACTAAATTACAAAATGCACTATTTTGTATACAATATGCTCAATTTATTAGCCCCTGAATGTTGGAATAGTCTTCTTTAGCAAATTCTACTTTTGAATCTGTGAAACTAGCCTCAACTTGCTTTACATTCTATATATATATTTTAATATAAATAAAATAGGTAATAATTTATTTAATCTTTTATTGAAAAGAAATAATGAGTGAAACAATTATTTATTATCTTATATCTGACCGTAAAACATACCTTAAGAGAGTTTCTTCTCTTTCTTGTTTCTTTCCTTTATTAGAAATAAAATTAGAACTTACTTAATCTAAAATTTTATTTTCATACTTTTCATCATTGCAAAATCTTTAATGGCACTATCAATATCGATTGTATCAGTCGTTTCTTGCTCAATAGCCAAAATAGCCAGATTAGTCAATCTTAGTGTACTTATTGTTGATCGTAAATAATTTTTGATTAACTTCAGTTTAGAGAAGCTTCTATCACAGCTGGCATTGCTTATGGCAATTGTGAGGAATATTCGAAGCAATATTATTATATTAGATGTGGGCTTGAATTCATTAATTCATTTTTGTTGTCCATAACAGCAACAAAGATCCTTAGCCGCACGCGTTTAAGCTTGAACGCTTCTTTCTCAATGTTATGAGATATGTGCTCTAAACTGAAGTCGTGGTCATCAACATCCAGTAGTTTGGCAGGCGTAAGAAAGGCAAATTTGGTCGCCAAATTCCCTAGCTGCTGAAACCTCTCGTGAATTTCTATAGTTACCTTATCTAATGAAGAAAATAACTTTCTTCTCAACTCGTTTTCGTGGGACAAGACTGCATCTTTACTTCCGTCACTAAAAATTTGCTTGCTTGTTATTTGTCTGGGAGGTTTCCATTAAATTGCCAAGGTCTTCACACAAATTTTTAGCATAACTCAAAGCACCCTCTACCAATTCCTTTCGTTTCTCTGTGAGTAGCATCTGCAAAGAATTTATTTTTTGAGCACACTCTGTAAATAATTTTGGGCATCATTGACCTCATACAATATAGGTTTCCAGATGCCCAAAAAACAGAAAAAAAAATGATTTCATTGCGACTAGCAAAGTTCCTGCATATATCCATGTGTTTAACCTTTCATCTACCTCTGTCGATTTTTCTAGAGTTGTCAAAATAACCTTATAATGGTCCCATGTATCTACTGCTTCAGCTCTCTCACTCCATTGTGTATCCTGAATCTTTTTTAATGTCTTCCCTATAGCAGCAATTAGAACTTTCCAATGGTGTGTGGACATGAAAAAGAATGCATAACAATGTTCTAATATACTGAAGAAAGTTATGGAATTCGTTTCAATTGAAGTAGTGTGTAAAGAAACCAGGTTTAACAAATGGTTTGAGCAAGGTACAAATTCAGCATTGGGATTTATGTCTTTGAGCCTTTGTTGCACTTCTGTATGCTTTCCAGCCATGACAGCAGCATGCTTGACCTCTGCAGTCCATTATATCAAGACCATCAACTTTAAGCTTACTTAAAATCATGTCAGAAATGTCTTCAGAAGTTTTATTTTTTATTTCAAAGAAATCTATAAAAGATTCCACCACTTCTACTTTCTGATTTTCAATCTTTACGTATTGCATAACTTGACTTGTTTGATCTTTATGTGAAATATCTGGAGTGCTATTGAATATAATAGAATAATAAGCAATGTACTTATATTTGTTTATATTCTGGAAAGTTGACACCTGCTGATCTGCCATCTAAGGCAATATACACCGACAAAGAATGAAATTTGCGAATCCAAACTGTTTTTAGATATGCAAGCAGTTGTGCACATGTTGTTAAAAGACAAGACTTTATGGAGGGTAGTGGGGCATATACTTTGCACAGTTGCAGTAGGTAGCTACTGCACAAAGTATTATTGCGGACATTTTCAGCTTCACTGTTTTGTAGAGTTGGATCTCCTCTAGTTTTCTTAATATTAATTCAATGATAGGGAATTTGCCGCTCCTAGCAAAGTGTCATCCGGGGTGGGCGCCCCCTTTGCCTCCTATGCTATGCTATTGCCTCCTTCCAGGATAAATTGTTTCTGGCCCATGCAACCTCTTCTTTCACTGAGCTGGTGTCAACATAGATTTTTGCTTATTCTTGTAATAGCCATATCCCATGTTGTGTAGCCTGCTACTAGTGATTCATTGAGATATAGGTCAGTCTATGTGTTTGGTCCATAGTTCTGCAGCTTCCAAAAATATATCAGATTGATGTTTAACAATAAGATGATGCAAAACTCTGTCTTCTCTGGCAGCAATGTTTGGTAAGCTACTGTTGCTGCATCCAAGCTCAATGATCATGGTCTCCTCGTAGTGTTTGAGGAAGGTTCATGAATTCATTTAAGCCCAATTCTTGATCAATTTGTTGCATAGCTGTTCCATTTTGTTGGCTATGGAGGATATTTTCACATGTTTGTAGTTCTAACTTCTTGCCATTTTTTTCAATTTGTGAAGTGAGCAGAAAGTGTGCCAGATTTTATACTCTGTATATGTCATCTGGACACACAACAAATCAAGATAAAATTTGCATATCCAACCAAGCATTGTCTGCCAAATGCTGGATTCATATAAATTTATTGCCTCAGAATTTTGGGAGAAATAATATTTCTGGGCTTATATTGACAAACCTGATGTAGGGTTTGTAATGAATTTTGTAAACCATAGTTCAAGTGGAATATTTTGTTTGATAAAGAGGTTTCTTTACTAATATAAATAAGTTTGTTTTTCTTGCTTTTTATAACAACTCAAGGTGTGCATGTAGATTTATTGCCATGGGTAAGGAAGATGAATGTCCATATGTAAATATATTCAAAAATATGAATTTATTACATGTTTCATTTATAAAATTGGAAACATATAGACTGATTTTTTTCTAGCAAGTAAATATAGCAGTCACTATTGTGAAATCAGTTACTATTAAATAGAAATATAACAATCTATTTACCAATAGTTTTGATCATTTAGGAAATATGGATGCTTGTTTTATAGTCAATTTTGGACATCAGCTTTATGCTCCCAGTGATCATGTGCATATTGTCAGCTGCAGCAAAATTTCTGTTACATGTTTTGGTTCTGATTTTTTTTATTGTTTAAACTTTATTAAATATTTTTGTTGAGATTTGGAAATGATGAGAGAACTTAATATTTTTTTGATATTTTCTGTCAAATAAACATTTCAATAAAATTGTATTGTAGAGAAATGCAACTGGATGTGAAGTGACATGATCACATTCTGCTCTCCAATTTCTTTTCATATCACATCACAGTATTTTGATTTTATAAGCATGGCATTTTGTCAGTGAGACTATTTATACTAATAATGAACTGAATTTGGAAAATTTTTTAAATTATAAAAAAATGATCTTTCTATTCACTATCAGAACAATGTTTATTATATTGTTCTAACACTTAAAAAGTTGAGATTACAGCTTATATATGAATTCTAAATTTTATCAATTTTTAAACTCTAAATTGGAGCCTCCAATTTAGAGTTTTGACTATTATATATAGTAATAATGTATGTAATTCAATATATCAACAATATGTACAGTGGATTTTTTTCTTAGAGTGTATTTTGAATTATAAATAAAACTTGTAAACAAATTATGGTAATAACTCAAGGAATATTTGTATTTATTTTTAATGTAGCAATAAAATAACGTAATGGTAATTGTTTTACATTTATTTCATGTTTTCATCAATTGAATATATGAGATATAGTACTTGTATAGTAAAAAATTTCAATTACATTTTTGTTATAAGAATCATATAAAAAAATCAATGTTCAGTATAGTACTACAGTAGAAATAATAAAACAGCTTCAAAATAAATCCAAAACCAACTTTTAATTAATAGCAAAATACTTTCAGGCATTACAGCCTATTACTAGTGTTGGGGCGACTTCACATTCGCAGTGACTGTGATCGCAGCTATTGACGTCATATTAGTGCGGTCCGATAATGGAAAGGGCCTCAAATTCGTTGCACTTGTCCGTTTTTAAGGGGAAGAAAGCCATTCCGAGATTAAGCGCTGAACTAGCTAGAAAGTAGTCTTTCAGGTGGCCTTTACAAGTTGGTTAATTTCGGTATTCATAATTTTCAATATGTTCCAACCAGATCTATACAAATGCTCCTAAAAATACATTTACGCTTTCAGTTATAACTATCGTATGTATTCAGAAATATTACAAAATTTCTGATATAAGTTTATTAATTTAAAAATTAAATGAGCATTCGAACTTTCACCAGTTAAGTCGATTTTCAAATTCTCATCGGCACGAATTATAAAATGGCACTATGATTTTTGTCAGATATTATTCTTCCTTTCATAACTGATATTTTTTCTCTTAATCACATATACATATATATTAAGTAATTCTACCAAAGCACGGTGGCCTTAATTACAAATTATTCATTAACCGTGCATAAATGGTTTAGGCCTTTAAAATGTGTTTAGGCCAACGAGTATTAAGCAGACCAAATTATAAGTAAAGCATATGGCATCGAGCTAGGTCTTTAGTCCTTTGTCGCTGTTATAATAATAAGCCGAAGATTTATATTATAATACGCTTACCGGTTTAAATTTCGATATGTGATGAGTTTTAAAGAATTAAATCCACGAAAAAATAAATAAATAAAAGCGGTTAATCGAAAGTGAAAAATGGGAGAAAAGTGATCTCACCTCTTTAGAACGGACAGAAGGTAAGCAATCTTATCTTTTCCGATAGCAGCAGGATATGCGAGGGTTGAAGATAAAGTAGCGCAGATATCGAGTGCTTAATACAGTCCTCCCACGCTCCAAACTTTATCAAAAGTAAAAAGAAAGCAGAAATGAAGAAAAATATTCGGAGTGAAACGGAACAAAGCAATTTCCAGTTGGGTAAAGAAAGGAACGTAAACTCACCTTCCGAAGTAGGCATTTCCGTCATTAAACTCGCCCTTCTCTTTCAATTTTCTCTTATCTGGAAAGTTGAAAATATATACATTAAAACTATATCGGGTTTCATAGCTCTTTACCACATCTACAGGATTTATATCTACCACCAGATGAATTTTATATCGTAAAGCATGTTTCTTTTTACCTAACATAAATAGTTAGTAGATTCTCTTATTTTCTCTCTTTTCAGAGATTAGTTTTTCGCTATTATTTCTGATAGAATCTATGCGACTAAAGTTAAATTACAAAAGTTACATAGGTAATTTCTGATCATTTAATTCTGCACAAATAGGCATTTTATAAGAATTTAAATTTGTTTCTTTAAGATTATTATAAAACTTTATAAAATCCTTTTACCTACGCAGCATAAAATATAAGATTGGACCAGTTTTAGACTTCTATAAATTGTAGGTTTTACTCATTGGCTGTTATTTAAGCGGAAAAATACTAATTTTGGTCTCAATTTTTCTAATAAATAAACTCAATTTAATAACCAAAAGAAAATTCAAATGCCAGCATTAAAAATAGTTTTAACTCTCTATAGAGAAAAATATTTTTATAAAGGATACTCACCAGATTCGGAAATTAAAAAATATTAAACATTTTAAGAATTTAAAAGAAAGATTACAAAAAGCTGTCACCTATGCATTTTGAATTCAGGAACGAAAATAATTCCTTATTTTTCGTTTTGAGAGGTATGACAATCTTCTGTTTTTAAAAAGGGAATGAAGACTTAAATTTTGTGAAAAAATAAAAAGCATTTTAAGTGAAATGCTCATCTTGGGCATCATTATAGAACAAAAACTTTCGATCAAAGTCTACCACACAAACTTTTCATCGAGAGTTTGTAGCGGGCTTATCATAATTTAGGAAGCGGTGGAACTGAAACTCAGTCAAATATTGACTTATTGTCATAACCAGAAAGATAATCTAAAAATCTCAAACAAAATTTTAATTAGTTTTGTTGTAAAACTTAAACTATTCGATTTCAGTTGCTGGAAAATTTCATTTTGTCTATGGACGTAAATCATCTCTGGATAGATTGAAAATCGAGGAAATTTGTGGAATGATCAATTTTAGTTTGATTCAGATCCAAGACAGAATGAATTTTTCGAAAAAATTTCCGTTTATTAGTCTGTCTATGGAGTCGATATCAATTAAAGCTGAACAATAAAGATACAAACGTTTCTTCTGTTATATCGACTTTTATCAATTTTATTCCTATCTCAGTTTTATACCAGTCTGATTCCGCCTGGCTGGTTTTCGTCATTCTCTAGAAATTTCCCATAAATCATTTATTAAAAAAGAAAAGATGACAAAATCATCGATTAAAAAGACATGGAAGAGACCGTATCGTTTTAAACAGAAAACGAATCGAAAAGGCACAAAATATAAACTATTAAACATTGAGTTTAAAATTATTAAAATGGAGTAAAAATGAAAAATTTACCTCGAGAGAACTTCACCCTGCTCCCTCTATGAGCGCTGTTGTCGTCCGTTGACTGACATCATACAGCTCCACGTGCTACTTATACATCGAGAGCGCGCATTATTTGATTGGTAGTTCGACTACCTGTACCCGCCCAAACGCTACCGAGTAACCAATGATGCGTGATAACTTACGGACGTCGGCGGATGTTTACGCCAATGATACGGATTTTAAGAATTGCAGACAGGCGTTTTGAATGTCGACTTTATTTCGGGGAAATTTTATTTTTATAAATAAATAACGGAAGGGGAAAGATTTCTCACGCGTTTTCGCTGTCAGGAAATATTTACAAACAGAAAAACTGCTGACAAACTCAATGACGTCATTATTTCCATTTTCTGCTCTTCTCCTCTGTTGCTTTTCTACGAATTTTGGAAATGACTGGCCCGATATCCCAGTTCAAATTTAACTCGTCATACAATAGAATCTCTCTTCTGATGTTTGTCCTTCTTTTACTTTTTCTTAAACAAGGTAATTAAGGGAAATTTTCGAGAAATATTCCATCGATATCGACTAAACTTGACTTTTAATCTAAATTACTGCCATCTATAGTTTTATCAAGTTTATAAAAAATTTTTGTCAATTTTTTATGAAAACAAATTTAAGGAAAATTACCTTAAATTTTGTCTTTTAAAGAAAGTTAAGGGAAAATTCCTTAAGTCCAAAGAATTTTCCCTTAATTGTTTTTATTGAACTTTTTAGTGCAATAAATTAAAAATTTTCCCATAATGCGATTATTATTATAATTAAAAACACGCCAGTTATGATTTTTGAACATAATTAAATTTCCTTTTCCTGAATTAATTCATTTTAAATTTTGCTGATAAAAATTCGACTGTCGGTGAGTTTTCGTAGAAAAAAATCCTTAACCGAATTTTGTAGACATATTTTTCCATAAAATTTTTTTCATCCTGTATATATTGTTGATTGGTTATGGCGGTGTTTATCACAGTGAAAAAATCTGCAAGATGTTCTTTTATATTAGTCTAGAAGGAAAAACCACCTATAGAAGTTTCTCTAGTTTACCTATATAAGTTTCTCCTAATAGCGGCGCAGCGTATCCGAAAGGTCTTAGAGCTTTTAATTCGACCCCACACGGGGTTTAAACAGCAGAAAATGTGAAAAAAGAAATTTCTGGTTTAATTAAGCGGCGCTTAAAAGAGAAATGCCGAACGGGTAAAAGGCCTAGTAAAGGTGGCTTTTTTGGATGAAAATGAGGTTCTGCTCAATATCAGCGTGGACACATCGTGCGACAACACCGGTAGCAGTCAGGGTGTAATTTGGCATCTGCAGACCAGAGTCTGGATAGAGTTGTGAGACCACCGCTGCCACTAGAAAAAAGGATCTGTCTTTTGTCTCGATTGTCGCTTCTCATTGCTCTCCGGGTTCCGAACAACTTGTGTGGGCCCCTTTTTATTCCTCCTGCCCTATTTTATCATGTCCTTCCGAGTCACGATCTAGCTACTGATTCTACTTTCTTCCGCACGTCTTTCTACACTGACATTTATAAGACTCGCTTAGACCATGAAATTTCTATTTTTTACCATCGACGTTGACATCTAAATGGCACGAAAACCAATTATCATCAAAACATTTTTTTAATTTAAATGGATCAGAAAAAGGTATCCAGGCATTGCTCGTTTTCGTTCAACCTATAGAATAAACTTACGCGCTACCCGAGTCGATAAAAATTTTGTCGATTGTTCCTTATAACGAAAGAGTTTACTATATATTTATCTGTTTTTAAATAGATCCCGTAATTATGGATTTATTAGATAAGGTTACCAAATTAGGCGTGTGTCTATGCAAAGTATTGGGGAAGAGGATCCGGGAAGCGCGTATCCGTGGGAAAAAAGGATATAATATCCGCTATAAGAGCTAAGTAGAACGGGAGACGAGTGGCCTGATGTAGTGACGTCACTTTTTGATTTCTCAACCACAATGCGGATTTTGAAATTACTAATTCAACTTCAAAGCTATTTTTACTTTATCGATTCGCTACTACGCATAAAAGATTGAAGCATTTTTAATAATAAAGATTTCAATTAAGACAATTAGGGATAACGTACCTAAGTTTCTTCAATGACGCATCTTATGGCAACCGTGCATCTGTAAATGTCACAAATTCCTGAGCAATTGGGCCATTCATTTTATTACCAGAACTATTTATTTAATAATTTTCTTTTTCGAAAAATATTTTATAGTTCAGTAGGCCCTACTATAAGATTTTATTTCGTCCTATTCAAGCTCTGTTATATAGATAAGTATGGCAGTTTATCCCGAGACTTGACATTTTGGGCAAAAAATTACTTATGTCACATTATTTCTTTAGAACTCGATCTCCAACACTGATAGTAATAACTATACTCCTATAGTTGCTACCGTTCCTACAATTGTTCTTCGACACAATCCGTTCAGAACCATCCCAAAAGCCAAAATAATTGTTTTATTAAAATTGGGGTCCTAAACAGTGTGGTGATACTAAGGAACGAGAGAAATACCTCAGATCTAAAAAATTATTTAGATCCATCATATCGATATTTTCCCTTTGGAAATAAAATAATAAGTCCACCACAAATGTATTGTTAAGTGGCCTAGTAAAATTGTTTTTCTTAGAGAAAGTACAATGGGAGGCCCGAAGAAAATAACATATATTGAACTCCTCGATATTATCTTAAAAATATTAAAAACTGAATGCAAGAAAATATTTCTCGGCTGATCTTACTTGTTAGCCAAAAACTGATTCACCACAGGAAATGTGAGTACTGTATACAGTAGTGGTTTCCAAAGTTTATGCTACTACGCCTCCCCTAAAACATTATATAATCTTGGTGGTGTCCTCTTATTTCATTATTTCATAAAACTAATACAGACACATGTTTCGTAACTTTACTAATACAAAAAAGAAAAACGACGCAATTGACAATCATACTGGATTGTATTAACGTAATCGATAATCATTTTTAAATTAATTTCTTTTTATAATAACAAATAATAGTTGATATAGCGCCCTCTGGCTGACGTTTGAATTTGCCTTTATTATTTTTATTGGTTATTGTTGCTAGTAGTTCTAGCGGCCGTTTTATAAACTATGCACTCGCGTGTCATCTATTATATAGAATATATCTTATATTACAAAACAATTACATTTCTGTCAAACTTTTCGCGGCTCCTTTTGCACTAGTGCGCGCCTCCCAGTTTGGAAATCGCTGGTATATAGGCTCTAAAAGGCTTAATAGACTATAGCATTGTATATATATCATTTCAATCATGCAATATTTCAGTTAGTTTTTTAACTAACTGAATATTTGTTGTTGAAGAATATTATTATTTTTAATAATATTCTTCAACAACATATTTGTAACAGTTGTTATGACATACAGTAGAATTATTATAAAATTATATTAAAGGATATTTTCTAATATCAATTTTGATTAATTTTTAATAATCAAATAATAATTGCTAATATATCCGAATATAAATACTATATAGCAAATATCCAATCCATAGCATGCATAGAAACAATTCTATTTACATAGAATTGTTAAATATTAATTGATAGATAGTAATCTTTTATTTTGGGTTTTACCATGTTAGGGTCTCCTTCCTTAAGTTTAAATATGCGTCATAAGGCGAATAAATTCATTATCCAGTCGAGAAAGAAATAGACCTTACTTATGCCTCCTTATTTTGGTATTTGAGCGGAGTGTAAGTGAGAGGCCCTCCCAATAATTTTTTTTTTTTTTGTAATAATAGGAAAAGTGCAGGTGGAGCTTCCCTCTAGAAAATTAGAAAATTATTGTCGTCTCGTATTACTACAATAATAATCTCTGGAGGCGGGGTAATGCACGCTGCACCAGACCTTCCTGGTGTAACTGCAAACTCCTCTCTTCCAGGGATGATGAAAGATCGGATTCTTACGTCATATCCCCGAGGAAGAAGCTACAGAACCAGGACTTAATGTGGTTTCGAGAGGCAGAAACCTCTAAATATCAAATTTTTCACTATAAAAATGCCTTTTCCTGCAAATTCCTGGATTAAATATCCAAAGACAAAAGCAAAAGTCGAAAAAGAAAGTTAAATCAGTCGAGAATCACTTAACAAAAAGCTTATAATCGAATTATATTTATTAAACTTTTTTAAAAGTCAGCTGTGGCTATATAATATAGTAATAATAAATTAAAATGATTTGTCATGTTGAAGTTATAATAGCTAATTGACTTAGTATTTATTTTTAATCAATTTATTAATAAGTAACACAAAGGAATATAGTCCGAGCCAACTGCGCCCGTTTATACGCTCGGAAGTACAAATAAGTATTCACATTTATCGTTACAGACTTTTGTCTCTGGCTTTTTGAAATGGCGTTTCTTAATTGCCAACAGATATTTATATTTTTTGAGGTATGGTCATCCATAAATTGTTTTATAAAAAAATTATAAATGAATTTGTCATCTCCCTCCATAATTAAATCGTGCTGCCATCTGTTAAAAATAAAAACAAATACTCTTAGGTACAGGATCTTAGTTAATTTTAAAATAGTAAACAGTAGGTAGATTCAAATACAACCCATGGGAAAATCGATAGACGTACAAATTGATTTTATAGAAAAATCTATATAAATACTGAATAAAAATTAAAACCATGTGAAAATACACTAGTTACTGAATTTTCCAGTTGAAAAGTCAAAACGGCCACTTTGATGCCGACAATCGCGTTTTTTTTTTTTTTTTTTAAAAAAAAAAAACAACAACCATTTTTTTAAAATAACTCCGAATTTTTTTTTTTTTTTTTTGCGATTCTTACATATATTGAAATTCGTTTTCATACTCGTAGTCACACGCTTTTCGAATCATTTGAGTTCCTGAGGTCGTTGTTCATTTAATATACGCATTAATGAAACACTCGCTATGTATAGCCAATAAAAATAAATGTCTATGCTAGGAACAAGAATTGCATTTTTTAAAGTACTTGGGATGAAATATAAAAATAATTAAATTGGCTGGTTCTAGGTAAATCGGCAACCATAAAAATTCACCCAAACTTTAATAACTTTCTCTTTCGAGAAATGTAAATATGGCTTTTATATGAAAGGTCAACGGTCGGCGGACTGTCAATAAATTTACCATTGGCCGAATTTCGAAAGAATATTTGAAACGTGCCAATCGGAGAGAATCGTTCACTCATAGATTGGCCAAGCAATAATTCTTCTATTCACTCTTTGGATACGTAGGCGAGTGACGAGTTTTTAGGACACTAATCATCTATTGGATAACATTAAGTGGCTAGGTTAAGTCGTTACGAGGTCGCAGCGGTAATCAGACAGTTGATGAGAGGGAAAGATTTTGCCGAGTTAGTCATTTTTTTTTTCAATCTTTGAATCATTAATCAATCGAGTTTTTGGTTAACTGAATTAAGTGGGTTCCTTTCCAGTCGTGATTGATATATGTTGTCTAGGCATGCAAAGAGTTGTCTTGTAAGTACTTAGCTCTATTCGCGTTATCATTAACTTGATAAAAATATAAAATGAGCCTCGAGATGACGCTGGATTTCGTGTTGCCATCGAATCTGTTTTAATTATCTCCTCACCAAATAATACCAAGATAAGATCAGAACAGTTTTGATGCTATTAGCAATTTCTTTTCTCATTTTCATACAGAAATGGATTTAATAAATTATAAAAGCGTAAAGAATGCATTCAGCAATTTCTTAAAGATTCTTTATTCATTTGATAAATTATTCAAAATATAAAAATTAATCTATACTCAATAAAATTTTATAATTTAATTTTTTGGCTGGATTAATATAAATGGTATACTAAGAGCGAGTTGTTCCAGTCTCTATTCAAAGTTCGTCTAAGGAAAACTTGAGTGAATATAATTTCTATTAAGAGATTTCTATCCATGTTAAACATATATATATTGAGATTAGCATGCTAGTATCATATTTTCATGAAATAGGTTCTTTTCATTTCAAACGAACCTCTCTAATGACAATCAAAGTAAAATTACGTTTAATATATGATAAGCTTATTTTACGGAAAAAACTATTCAAACTTTGTTTCAGTTTGACTTTTCACTTATGCAGCCAAGTTACATTTGTATATATGGCGGTGACTATTTCAATGTCCATTTCATCTTTGAAGTAGCCCACAACTATCATCGAAAAGTTGAATGATGGGGTTCTTTTTTGTCAAGAGATGACGTCACTTTCCATTCTATTTTTTTTTTAACAGATGACGCCACTTTCCACTCAGTAAGTATACTAAGTGGTGGGGCGAAACAAGCCCTTCCACAGGCTGCCCATCCCTGCGGAGGGGGTCTGGGCGAAACAAGCCCTTCCACAGGCTGCCCACCCCTGCGGAGGGGTCTTTCTGGTAGAATACTATGTGGTGAGCGAAACAAGCCCTTCCACAGGCTGCCCACCCCTGCGGAGAGGTCAGCGGTGGAGGACGGGCCGGGCCCGGACTCCATGATAAATATTTTCAAGGGGAAGGACCCGAGACTCGAATCCGGGTCCTCCAGAGTGGAAAGCCGTTTCCACGCTGCCAATTCGGCCGTTCCAGAACCTGCTATGGGCTGCTTTGTGGTGAGATCGAAATCAGACAAAGGATAGAATTCAATGAACTGGGTTTCGAGTTCTACAAAATCTGGAGAACCTGAAAATGAACCTTGATCCTCCAAGTGGCGAATTAACTCTTTAAGGTTAGGTTAAAGCGCACGAAGGAACGTCTATATTCTATACCTGGCGGTGGTTACTTATAGAGCTCATCACGACACTTTAAGGCCAAGACCCAGATTCGAATGTCGGGTCCCACCCCTTGGAAATATTTATCATGGGGTCTGGCGCGACCTATCGATCACTGTCCTCTACATTCTGGCTGATCCCTCCTCAGGAATGGGCAACCTGCAGAAGGGTTTGTCTCACCCCGCTATTTGGTGCTCTTACTGGCGTTGAATCTCTATATGCTGGACGGAGTTCAACTACAGGTTTATGCGGACCACGTGACGCTAGTATTTTCTGGCTGGAGTAGAAGCAGAATAGAAAGAGCTGGAAACGAAGCCATATTGCGTTCAGGATAGAGGCTCAAACTCTCCCGAGAAGTCGGAGGCACTGTCAGTGGCACAGTCCGGTATTTTGGCCAGGAGGACAATATATCGAATCGGTCATTTTCAGATCCGAAGAGTCGGCCGGATGGCCGCGTGGTAAAGCTGTGGCTTACCACCCTGGAGGATCCGGGTCCAACACCTCCAGTTTCTCAGGAGGGGTCTGGGCCCGGCCCTTTCAACCACATCCTACAATCATCCGGTTGATCCCATCATGGGTGTTGGCCAGCCTGTGATGGGGTCTATAAGTGGCTGCCGCAAGATACAGAATGTCCCTCGTGAGATATTGCGACTTAACTAACCTAAGCTATCCGAAGAGTGAATGAGGTTAAGTATTTGTGTGTGATGATTGATTATACACTGAGCTAGCTTCATCTTATCTGCAGCATTCGTATCAGAATTAATCTGGTGGCAGCGAGAGTGTCGAAGCTAGCTAGGCTGGATTACGATTTTTTGTGGCTGTTATTCATGCCATTTACAAGAGGGCACTCGAAGATGGGCATATTACAGCTGTGGAGCGTGATGGGACGACATCTCCCACGACAAGAGAAGTGAACTCTTTACGTGGGACTTATTTCTGTTGAATATAGCCTAAGCGCTAATGACGTCAGTCTCAACTTAAAGAGAAACAAACTATAGAGTGAAAGCAAATGCTTCCACCGGGATCATTCGGCCAATTCCCTTGGAGAATCAGGATTCAATTTGGTACTGTTCAGATTTTTCCTGTCCTGATTTATAGAAGCCAATCTTTCATCCATATCTGTGGTTAGTACCAACCATAGGTGTGGATAGTGTTAAAAAGCCCCGGTCTTTAATAATCTCTGACTGAAAAAAAATGATTATGGTTTCAATGTTTCTAATCCAATTTTTAAACTTGATTTTTTCCGAAATGTTAACATTTTTAATTCAAGCCGATAATTTATTTCAATTTGCATTATAAAATATGTAACATTTTAACTCGTTGAAAGCAAATTTAATTCTTTCCTGTAAGTAGTCGCGATTCAGTCTTTTCTCCACTTATTTTCTCTTCACTCATATTTCAAAATTTATCAACATTTATTAAAATTGAATGATTATTAACGTAATCTACATAAAACCATACTTTATAAATAAATGTTACAAAAAGGGTTATAATGCTTAAAATGAGAAAATAATTATTTCAAGAATATTGATAAATATATTAATAATATAATTCTAATTTATATTAATTAATCAAAATTAATTAATCTGAATTATTATTATTAATACTAGTCTCACATTCACAACAGAAAATTATATTATACTCTTTAAAAATATATGCACCATATTTTTTGATTGCTCTTTCATTTTTCTATTTTTTTATATTCATGAAATTATGTAAATTTTGCGTTTGGAAATCTTATTATAACGAGGCTTTTTCAAACATCTTATTTCTAAATTATTTAATTTAGATTTTTTTTGCAAATTTTAGGCCTCTTTCCAATCAGAGAGATTACTAAGGGGCGGGGCCAGTTCCAATCACGGGATGCACCCATATCCATGGAGGGAGGCCGGATGGTGAAGGACGGGGATGCCGGGCCAGGCACAGTGTCCCGAAAAACTTTTCAGGAAATACCAGACCCGGAACGCAAACCTGGGTACTCTTGCGTGGCACGCCGACAGCGTTACCATTTGGCCATCCGGCCACCATGTATTAGCGTTTTGAACAATGGAAAAATTTGAATTGGGATGCCTTATTTTGTATCGTATAAAATTTAATATAGATGGTCCGTCATGGACTTCTTCTTTCCTGTTTATATGGAGGGTATCCGTCATGGATTTTGGGATGCCACACCTTTTAATCAGTTTCTCGTGGAGAGCAGAATAAAACCTATTAAAAATATTCAAATTAAGGTAAGGATTAGTTGATAATTTTATCCGCCGAATCAGCATGAATATAGCATCATTGATGTACGAAAAAATAATTTCAAAACTATTTCTTTAATTTTTTTAATTTATAATAGCTACCAATAATAGGATCATATATAAATCTTAAAACTAAACATAGGCATCTTTGTAATAAAGAACTCTCTCATAATATTTGATTGCCCCACGATGTTAGATTTATAAGCTATAATAAAGACGCCTAAAATGAACATATAAGATCATTTTCTTCTTCATTTGTAAAATTATATAAAATGTGAAAGTGTTTTATTTCTTCAGGTCGGTCGGATTAGCCGCGTGGTAAAAGATTCTTATCATGTTGAAGGATCCGGAATCTTCCAGATTTTTCAGATGTCTGATCCTGACCCGTTGAATCCCTTCCTTTAATCTTCTGGTTAATCCCATTATGAGTATAGACCAATCCTTGATGGGCTCTAGAAGTGGCCATCACCAAATATATCCTATGTGCGATTTGTCTAGGTTAGTTTTAGTTAAACCGTCATATCGCATATAGGATACATTACATCTAGCGACAGCCACTTTTGAA
Source organism: Olivierus martensii (assembly GCA_000484575.1). Lineage (NCBI taxonomy): Eukaryota > Metazoa > Arthropoda > Arachnida > Scorpiones > Buthidae > Olivierus > Olivierus martensii. Next base: position 45,924 of record AYEL01080731.1, read on the forward strand.
ACATGGAAAGATATAATGCTAGGATTCATCAGCAAGATGACAAGTCTAATACTTAGTTAAGAGAACAAATCAGAATAAAAAATACAATGATAACAGTTAGAAGCAATAAAAATGGCATTGGCAGGCCCAATAGCCAGATGTAATGATAACCGATAAATAAAGAAAATTACAGCGTGGCATCCAAGCCAAGGATAAGACATTCTGCTAACAATATAAATAATGGAAAGATAACATAAGAAAAGTACTGTAATTGATTTCCATAGGTATCTCTTGTGCAATCTGCACAAGAGAGATGCGTATGGAGAGTAAAGAATATAAAAATGATGATCATACATTTTTATTAGAGTAAAAATACTTTAAATTTTGATAATTACCTAAAAATTTTTAAATTATGAATTATTATATTATATAAAAATTGTAATGTGAAGAATCATGGATGGAAAGAAATAAGGACATTTTCATGACGTCAAATTAATATCTGGCAGTATAAATTTTGAATAATGGCGACTTTCAGTTCTCTTAGGAGAGTTTTATTAAGAAACTCGTTTTTCCCCCGAAAATTGACTATTTTGAGAGGTTTGAGTACAGAATTAAATGAAGCTAATGAAAATAATACACAAGGTGACAATTGCTTATCTTTTGGACAAGTGTAAAATAAACCGTCTTCATTTGATGCGAACATTGACTATATTTGGTTTTATAACATACTTATAGTATAAATATTTAAAAAATCACCGATTTTACATTAATTACGTTTAATAAAAAGAATAAAGGTAAAGATGCTATATTAATAAAATACTGCACGTCGACCAAATAACATTCCATCGTATTATATGATTATGAATTATCCATTTACATATATTGGGATACAGGCATTCACTCAAACCAGCTACACAGACACCTAGTCATTGATTGGCTTCTCTTACAAGAATCCATAACGATCGAAATTTAACATTTGTTTCTGCTTAAACTTTTGCATTTTATTATGGTGGTTAGATTTCTTGAAGGATAACAGGACAAGTGGCGTGATACTGTGTTTATTCGAGTGCTTTAAAAACATACAAAATAGATGTACATATAATAGTGGGTAAAAATATATTTCACCCGAAATGATGATCATGCCTACATAGCAAGCTGTTTTAATGAGTTTATACATGTTTCTCTGAACATGATATAGAGATCGACTAACAAATTTTTAAACCAAAAATTCTTGTTAGACGATCGTTACATTGTGGTTTAGGGTATCCATGTTTAAAAATCTGTTATACAGATAGCACTGTACTGCCGAATGTGACACAATGCAGAAACTCTCAGCAGTTAATCAAGAATCTTTTCTGTGAAGGTTGGAGTCTGTGGTGCAATGTGCTTGATTGCTTCAGGGTGAAATAAATTTTTATCAAATAAGTGTTTTAGAACATAAGAGAACATTTCAATAATAAAAATTAAGAAATTATAAATAATATAGAGGACAAAATTATTGACCAAATTGACAACTAAGTCCCAAATCAAATAAAATCCAAACTAGCTTATAGGACTTTAAGTAAAATCAAAATGCAGGAGCACTTTCAGGCTGGACTGCCCCTCATCAGCTGCACAGAGAAAGTGCATGTTTGTTAACAATGCTGCTGTGAGCCGCTATCGCTTATTCTTGTTAGGAGAAAGCACGTGATGCGCACATCTAACGCATATACCTGTCTCCCTATTTTCATTCAGAAGGGACAGGTCCATTCAGATCTACCTTGATTCTCGGTACAAGTACCTGATTGTGCAACCGATCAACATCCTGTAAGCTCAGCTCCTACGAAGCAGATGAAAACCTTTCTGCAGTAGACTGTACACGTATATACAACTTATATAGAAATTAATAATCTGTAATTTTAAGTACAATATACACTTATTGAAGAAATATATAGCACATATACTAAATATTTCTTTAAAATTTTTATATTTCTGTTTAAAATTACAGATTATTTATTTCCTCATCACGAAGTACTTTCATCAGAGGTCAAATGAAACCAGTAATCTTTGACATTTCGGTAGGTATTCATATAAGAACATTTCTTTGAAAGTGAATGTGTAATGAATTTCCATTTAATTCTATGCCTACTTTTGTAATCTCTATTTCCGTTATCAAGGTTCACGCGGTGAAACACGTGCTTATCATTTTACCGTTATATCAGAGATTATTAACCTTTTTTTGTTTCATGGACCTCTTTGCCTGTTAGGTGAAGACCACGAATCCCTTTTCAGAATAATATTTTTAAATGCACAAAATAAAATTACAAAGGAAACCAGTTATATTAAAATACAATTAACAAAATAAAAAACGTGATACAGTAATATATGTTTTTCTTTCTTAGCATATTGAATAATAATAAAATACATTTAATATACATATAGGAAACTTCAAGTTATATTTTATTTATTAAAGACCAGTCAGTGTATAGATACAACTAATACTATTGTAATTTATTGCATACCATTTATAAAAGAAAGAAACGCTAGATTTAATTAGCGGTCATTTGAAAATAAAGATAATAAGTTGATTTTTTTTTTCATCCAATCTTAGGGACCCCTGAAATCATTCCACGGATTCCCTGAGGTCGGTTAAGAACCCCTGCGTTAAATAAAACAATCAAATGATGTGTTTTTCTTATTTGTGAAATTTATTTTTCAATTAAATGCAAATAATTTCTCTAATTTGAAAAATATTTCTTTTTTACGAATGCTTCTCAAATATTTATAATGAGTTTTTTTAATATTTTTCGAAATGTTTGTTGAACATTTAAAAAGTTTTCTCATTGTTTTGAAGAATTACTGTTTATTATGCAGAGTCATTTATAATTATTGTAATGTTTACATTAATTTCTGCAAGACATTGTGAATAAATCATCGAAAGTTAACGGATTTTTACAGATTTTAGATTTAGATACAGACAACAGTTTTAGATGATAAGGAACAACAATGTAACAAAACAATGTAGGAGTGTTTAGAATACAATAAAAAGTAAATTATTGATTAATTAATGAACTATTAGTATAATACAGTATTGATAGTTCATTAATTAATCAATATGATATGGCACTCCCAATAATTGTAAAAAAAAAAACAAAAATCATAAATGCCAGTGAGGAGCACTGGTATTTGTCATCATCTGGTCGCTAAAGAATCGCGTTTGCTTCTGCAGAATGAAATAATATTTAAGTTTAGATTAATATCGACAAAATTAATATCAATTTATAAATTTGTTATTAAAACTATGATAGAAACTGATTGAAAACCTACGAAAAAATTATAATAAATTTACAAGAAAACAATTTTTTTGCAATTTTTCTTCAAAAAATCCATTTAAATTTTATATATTTTCGTTATAAAACCAATAAAAATATTAAAAAATATGAATTACCAAAATTTAGAATAATAATAATTGTTAATAATTTATAATTCAGAATTGCTATAATATTTATTTTATAGTAGCCTTGAAATGGTATGACAGCTAGATAGAAAACAAGGTTAGAGAAAAACAGGTGTATCAAGTTAGCTGTACGTATTCTTGCAATTTTTAGAGACTTCTTTTATTCAACTATTATCATGTATTTCTAAAATCTAGATATTATTATGGATAATTACGTATTTTATAAATATTTTGTAAATTGCCAAATCTGAAGATAATTTGGATGAACTTAAGAGAATTCGTTTTAAAGAATTACGAGTACTGAATAAAAAAATTTTAAAATTATGTTCTTCTAATTTGACGTACACAAATGATTGAGATTTATTTAGGAAGAAAGTGTTTGTCAAAGTGTAGAGATACATTCATTAAATATATATGTGTACATTGTTTATATGATACATGTATACAATACTATAATATTATAATATAATAGTACTGTTAATAATTTGAGCTTCTTTTGTTATAAATATTTAATCTCCTGAAGGAAAGAGCCCAAAATAATGAGAAAAAATGTAACGTTAAAAGTTTATAACTCTCATTAATCAAATATTTGCTCGCACTAACTAAAAAACGGTATCAATTTTATAGTCGCACTAATCGAAATTGCATTCGAACTCGAATATTCTTTATAATAGATGAAAAGTAAATATTCTATAAGAGATTACTGATTGTTAATGAATTTGTTGATAATCCAACAGCATTTTGTCAAAATGATGAAAACAAAACAGCATATTTCAGACAGCCAAAACTTTTCCTAAAATCAAAATAAACATTTGCTTTATTTGTTAGCAGAAGAATGGATATTATTAGTTGGAATGATCCAAAGTAATTGATAAATGCAATATGACTGAGATTAGCAAGTGTACAACAGCAATAAACATAACAATTGAGAATCAAGAAATATGCATAGATTCTAAATCATTCATATCAACTTTTATTTTATATTCTGATTTTATCATACTACCAATAAGATTTATTTGTTTTTTGTAATATTTATCATATATTTTTTACGATTTCTTTTAAATGGAATGCATATTATAATTTGTATAATATACATTCCATCTATAAAAATAAGCACTTTTTACAGTGTAGAACAATTTATTAAACCTTAACAAATGCTTTCAGCATATAGCCATCATCAGGTTACAAAAATGGAACAGAATGAATATCTACCATTAAAAAAAGAATCCACAAGCACTTTAAGCAGGAAAAATATACAATTTATTATTAGATATTTAGTACATATATTAACAACAAAATGTTATTAAATACCTAATAATAAATTGTGTATTTTTCTTCCTTAAAGTGTTTGTGGATTCCTTGTATTTCTTATAGGCAGCAGAACTTGATAGTTTATGATTATCTTCTATTATGATATTTTGTTCCACTTTTGTAACCTGATGATAGTTATATGCCAAAAACGTTTTTTAAGTTTTAATAAATTGTTCTACACTGCAAAAAGTGCTTGTTTTATAGTTGTTTAACCAGTTTGATTAGTAGAAGCAGTTTATTGCTGATTATGAATATATATTTTCATTTAAAAAATTCTCTATATTCATAATTAATGTTAACAAAGAAATTAGTTTGTATCTTACAGAGAAAGGTGGGATATATGATATTTACTATATGTTGTAATGATGGTGTCAGAAATTAACGTGTGTAAACATCATTCCTGATTATAACATAATCATTTTTTTCAAGTATTGTTTAATATTTTACCTTCTAATATTATTTTGAAATTGTATATTTATTTATTAAAACACTTTCATCTTTTTATTATTTTTTTATGAAACTACTACAAAATTTATTAGTACAGAAAGTTTTCAGTTTCAGTTCCCAGGTTTGCAAATTTTCCAAAAATGAAATATCAAAAAATTTGAAAATATGAACATTAATTGCAATAAATATTTGTAACAAAAATTCTATCATCTACTGTGAAATTGGAAAAATCAAAAACAGTGGCTGAAAAGTGGTAGTAGTATGCTCTCTGATTTTACAGACATATTATTATGTAAATAACTTCCATTCTTTTTCTGGTTCCTGGTTTCTACCTAAAGCAGTAGTTTATCTGTATTTGAATAAATAGCTAAACAAATATACTATTTCAACATAATAAAAAATAATCAATTTTTAATCACCAATTTTACAAGCATCTATTTATCTGTCAATAATAATGAAGAATAAAAATTCTCTAATATTTACATGACAAATAATTTCTTTTATTATAATAATTTGCTTGATTTTAAAGGCTATGTTTTCATTTCTTTAGATAAATAAATCATTACTTAATCAAACTATTGACTTTGTTGGTCTTTACTTAATTTTATTGCAGTCAAATTTCATTTTTGAGAACAGAATTCCAGGTTTTAACATTATATCTATAGGAAGAGGTCTTTACAATAGCTAGTTCAATAAACCGCTTTATGAATTCTTACTTAACAAGCTCTCTCCAGGAACAAATTAGCTTATAAAGATAGAAACTACGTAAATACTGATCAGAGCAGATATTTATAACATAGCATTTAGAATAAGCTAAAATACAAGCCTTTTTCTCCTAATTTTATATGTACATGTGTTTTATGGCTTATTAAGTTAATGGATCTCTCCTGAAAATCTAAAGTTGTGGGACTCAGAATTGAATTTGGTTCTTCAAAAATGGCAAATGACTGCTTTACCATGCAATTTAGTGCTTATTCTTTAATATAAATATTTTTAATGTTGTCTTTGTGACATAATATAGGGTACTATTTTGTTTTACTATATAAAGTATGTTCCAACAAACATATTTTGACTTATATAAGGTTTTGCTGAATAATCCACTTATATAAGTTGTGACTTGATTGTATAGGTTTTTGAATATCATCATTTTTTTTAAATTAGTTCAACAGTTTAGCAAATCATAAAAGTGCAAACAGATAAAATGTAATACGTGGTACTTTGCAATTCGATACTAATCCGTTGACAACTAATGTCAAATTGAGAAACTGTCAAATTGCAGGACAATATTTCCCATATTAGACTATGGAAAATAGATTCATTTGTTATCGGATCCCATCACACTCCCCTAATGGGTGTGAGAGAGACAGAATATATTATTCACTTTTTTATATGTATTTTATTATTGAACAACACACTAAATTACAAAATGCACTATTTTGTATACAATATGCTCAATTTATTAGCCCCTGAATGTTGGAATAGTCTTCTTTAGCAAATTCTACTTTTGAATCTGTGAAACTAGCCTCAACTTGCTTTACATTCCAAAGTTTGATCTGAGGTATGTCCTGGAGTTTTCTTCTGCAATTCTTTGAAAATTAACCTAGCCTTCTCATAGATCATTGCTTGAGTTATTGGATCTCCCTTCATATCTTTCTGTAATTCAGGTAAGTAGCTTTCCATCTTTTCATTGATTAAAGATATATTCTTGTCAGAAATCTTTGTTGCTCCAGCAGACTTCCTAGCACTCATAATCTCTCTGTTGCAAAACGTTGCCAAGTTGTCCTAAGAACACCATACTTTTGAGCAACATCTGTAATTGTTCTACCGTTCTGCATTTTAAATATGCTCAATCAAGTGTTCTTTCCTGAATCATTCCTCTATTCACTTCTCTTTGAACCCATCCCTAAATTTCACTCAAGAAAATAATAATGGCTACAGATGCACAAATTTTTTACTTTCTGAAATATGCAAAACTGAAAATTAAAACCAACAACACAGGCAAACACCAAAACAACCCAACAAGAACTGACAAATAATAAATGACATCACACAATTCCATGCATCATCCCACGAAACTTAGCAGTCGAATTGTGGGATTGACGAATTGCTGGATGTCAAATTGTGAGATACTATTGTATATAGGATTTTTAAAAATGAAATTCAATTATAAATCACTTATAAATATGAAAAAATTGCTATTACGTTATAAATCCATTAATCTATATAAATAAAAATGTAAATGTTCGTTTGTTCCTTACTTAAATCTCCGAAAGTTCTTCACCGATTGGTTTGAAATTTTGACACAACGTTGCACTCAAATACGCGCGTTTTTATATACCTATTATATAGATGTCACACCTGTGACAAGTAAAAACATGCTTTTTTTAAAAAACAGCGCCATCTGTTGGACGTAAAAGCAACACATGCTATCTCATTGGTTACAATAATCACGTGATAGGTTACTAAGTGTAGCCATCAGTTCACAGAGGTTGTTAATGAATTAATCGTGGATATCGAGTATTGTGCTGTAGCGCTGTATATTATTTCGTTAATCTATTGAACTTCAGATTTTATATTAATAGGTTTATACAGATTTTTACGGCTAAATATGCTATAATAAATATGCTTAGGTTAGGCTTAATGACACGTGGTGATGTGCTATACTATGTATAAATTAATTTATGCTTAGGTTAGGCTTAATGACACGTGGTGATGTGCTATACTATGTATAAATTAATTACCTGGGCATTTATGTTCAATTATTTATTGATTATAACTTATATTTTCTTATTTTTCCGTAATATGCTGAAGTTAGACTTTGATTAGGTTTAATGACTACGTGGTGATGTGCTATTATACCCTTTTCAAAGAAAGAAGAACTTTCAAGGCTAAATTTGATAATCGACGAGTCTTTTCAGTTAGGATTAACGATAAGTGATACGATGTAAAACGAATTGCAATAGAGAATTTAACATTATTTTCGATTTGATGATTGATTTAAAAACATAGTAATTAGAATAAAAGGTTTTAATCTTTATAAATACTAAACTGCATTTTCTTTCCAAGTGTTGACAACTTAATTGGCGTGTTTTCCATTTCAAGGTCATCATCTACTATTTCACTTCCTTCGATTACAATTCTTTTAATTGTCCATACAGAAATAACAATAACAAGTGAAGTTTCGTTGAAAATGTCATTTCGCAAGATTTCTGTCTTTTAAAGCACTTATATACGTATAAAATATTTCTAGCTTGACTGTGCAATGTTTCTCCTTGCTTACAAACAACTATACTATCCGCCATTACTGCTAAATACTAAAGGATGGACATCATTTGTTGTATTAATTTAATTTTAAGCGATTAGAGATTTAGTTTAATATTTATTAACAGAATCATGAAATTTGAAGTATTAATTCGACAATTTTTTAAAAGATAATAAACATTTCAAATTGTTACCGATAATAAAAGGTAAACTGCTATTGGATGAACGAAACAGAAATCGAGCTATTCTATTGGATGACTTCACCTTTGCAATCTTTAAGCTCTTTACCATATAAGGCAGGTCATCTTTCTTTGAATGTTTCCGAATGCATTGTTCATGCTTTTTTTGGAAAACGGCGCTATCTGTTGGACGTAAAAGCAACACACGCTATACTAAATATTTTACGATTCCATTCCAATGTTTCCGATTGCATTGTTAAATTGAATTTTCATAGATTTCAATTTATTTTCATTTTGATTTTAATTATTTCGTGTAACATTGCATTGGAATTGAGCTATGTCGTTTACCATAGAGTTCATTTCGTGAGTAAAGTTTATTTTTTTCTTTTTTCATTGTTTTTCATTTCGTCTTTATAATTGTTTTTCTTATTTTTTCAATGCAATTGGCGGTGGAATTGAGTGTCTCGATTGATCTGCATTTAAATTGAAATATTTCGTTAGTTTTTTTGTTTTTTCTCTGTTTTTTAGTTCATGTTTTTTCATTTTTTAATGTTTTGCAATTTTATATGTTTTTGTTACAACTTTCTTTCTATAAAAAAGTTATAACAAAAACATATTAAGTCAAGAGTTAGAATATAAGTTCTATATAAGTCAAGAGTTTTTTGTAGGCGACTTCTAAAAAAAATCACAATACAAAAATTCGACTTCTTAGTTCGTGAATGCCATAGGTCAGTTTTTCCAAACTGATCTATGACCTGTAAAATTTTATGAGTGCATCAGAAAGGACCTAGCAAGTTAGGAAAATTTTAATTTTTCCAGTTTAAAAAAAAATTTTTATACTGTACTAGAATTTTTTTTTGCATGTGGAAAAAGAATTCCCAGCTTTCTTTAAATTCACGACTGTGCGTTCTGGGCTGCATGTAATAGCTTGGCGGGTCAAATGCAGCCCGCGGGCCGCAGATTGAGAATGGCTGATTTAGATTAATTAACTCCCCCTGCTAGAAGATTCATTTTCTTTAATTAAATCCAAATATTAAAAGATCGAACAAATTGACAGAATTCTAATAGAGAGAGTGAGACAAAGAAAGGAACATATGAAAAGACACATATTTCAAATGGAAAAACGTATCTGTACAGGAAAGATTTTCAGAATACATTGAATAAAATCCTGAATGTCATTTAAAAAGTTATAATTTAAGAAAAAGAGAAATTTAAGTACAATGCTATGAATTGCTCGAGCAATGCCGGGCAGGGGTCAGCTAGTAGATAATAATTATATATGATAAATAGTCAGTATAGTTCTATATAACAAATAAACACATTCAAATTATAACAGGAATTATTCTTAACTTACATGCTGATAATTGCCTTTAAAAGTTGGTGCAGCAGTACAGACTGCATCTTTTATATGTATCAACAAACTTTGTGTCTGGCTATCTCCTTTCAATTTTGCTAAAAGTAGTGATGTAACACATCTATAATGATAAGAAAATAATTATATATATTTATTAGAAATCTTTTTAAATTACTATCAAATTTGTCACAATCAAATATATTTAATTGTTAAAATTTGAGAACAGAGAAATTTTAAAACAATATAATTGTTACAAATTAAATACTGAAAACTAAATATCAATATTAAATATATTTAGTTGATTTTCATTTTCATTTCATTTGAAAGTATAGCAGATCTTAAATTTGCATTGAAGTTACAATCCTAAAACTTGCAATGCAAATGTGAATAGTATTTCCTATAACTGTTGAAATAATAAAAGAAACTCTAATATGTTTACAATTTATATTATTCTAGTAATAAAATGAAATGAATACACTTCATATTAAATGTAGTTAAACAAATCTAATAATTTTCAGCTTCTTTTGAAGCTACATTAATATCTTTTTCTTTGCATTAGCAATAGGTTTACATATTTTCCCTCTTATCATTAGATATCTATTTTTTCTATTATATAATTCAACTCATTTTTTAGTTATTTTCTAATTGCACAATGTTTTTACCAAACTTCTAATTCAATCTCTCCTGTTTGTTTATATCTATGCTCCCTTTTATTACTGCAGTTCCATTTCAATTCATTGTTTAATCTGAAAAAGATCTCTATAAGAGATTGAAAGAGAGAGCTTTGAGACTGAAAGTACTTATATTTATAAATAATTATCTTTAAGTGTAATTATTTTATAAATATTTTACACTATTAAAAGTTTGTTCATTTACTGCATATTTATCTCATATATTAAAATTTTTTGTTACAGAATTTTATTTTAAGAATATTATAAAAAGGCTATATATATATATAATATATATTGTCTTTTTATTGTGTATGTGTGTGTGTTTCATAATGTTTAAATATTTTTATATTTATCAAATTTTAGATTTAAATAATAATTACCTGAAAAGACTTTTTTCGGATAATTTATCTCCAATTAGCTCATTTAACCTTAGCATACTTTCTGTAAAGCAACTGAGAGAGAACAATGCTTGAAGAATTGAATTCATGTAACATGAATTTCCTAAATTCTCAAATCTGTTAAAAATAAAAATTAATTTCAAAATTAAAATATATTTGTGGAAAACATGTTTAATTTAGGCACTTTATAATCCCTTGTGTGCCTTTTAATTTCTACCTATATTTGCATGCCAGCTAGTAATTAACAAGTCTAATATGCAAAAAATTAAAATCATCATATCTCGCTTAATTTTCAATGTTTTTGAAAAGTTTTAAATTTATAGTGTATTCTGCCATCTTTCTAACATTGTAAGCATCTTTTCTTAATTTTATTTTTTCACAACTTTTTATTTTGTATATGAGAAAACATGATTTTTTTTACATGAAATTTTAGCTACCCAATGAAATGATTGATAGTTTTAGATAGCAACATCCTCTGAACAAAATGAAAAAATTAGGCTGAAATTTTCAGAAATTACTTATAAAATACTAAAAGTTATATAACTTTTCACGAATGAAGTTATATAATTATTAAAAAAATTATATAAATTCAATAATATATTGTCATTTTTATTAATATTTCAATATTTCATATTTATTAATTTGTTCATACTTCATCTGGATAATTTTTAGCAGTACTTTCTATAAATTTTTTAATTTATATCAAAAAATCTTAACATATACAAAAATGGTCTCATCGCATGCATAAATAGTTGTGATATTCTTTATGTTGCTCTAATTGGACTGCAGATGATTTATTGTAACAATTAACCAATGCCATATGCTGCAAGATAAACTAGGCTTGGCTGTAATTTCCCAGGAAGTGAGTGGCTGCTGTAAAGAAATAAAAGTGTTACACTCATTTAAATGGTCACAGAATGTTTATGTTTCATTTTTCATGATTTTTCTCTTAAATTTTGGTGAAAGTGAAACAAAAAATGAACAATTAAGATATATTTTAGTTTTTTTTATAATAGAATTAATCAATATTTTTTGAAGTTTTTAGCATTTTATAGCCTATCATATGAAAAATTTGATTTTTATCTAAAATTTCAAATATATCATTTACCTCATTTCAAAATTGGAACATTGATATATTAGACTATAAAATCAACAAGATGGAATACAAAAATCCAAATTCTATCAAATAGTTCAATTATAAACAATGTTTGTTTACACATAATTTAAAAAAATATTTCAGCAACCAAAAAAAAAATTTAAAAACTACCATCAAAAGGGCATATTTTCAACAAATACATATGCACCCAAAAAATTTCTAAAAGCTGAATTAATAAAACTGAAATTATTACTTTTAATTATTTTTTATTGGTTTTTATTCTACTTTCTTTATATCTATACACCTCAACAGCAGTGAACATATTAAAGTATTTTCATTTCACTATTAATGTTTATCCATCATTAGTAGCATATGAAATAACAATCTGAGTTGCTACTTTGTACATTATCAATAATAATGAATGCCCAAAGTACTTTAATAAAGTATTTATTGGCTCTATTAAGCTAATTAATATTGTTTTCAATTTTGTGTTTAAATCAGAACTGTTTCTAATATGGATTTTAGTAATAAATTTACAATGATAAATTATATAAAATTTATTTATTATTACAGGTGCCTATTTTTCCTGGAATTATTGTTTCTTAAGTTTTGCATATATATGTAGTCCTTGACTTACTCCTTAAATACCCCATTGGGAAAATGCTATTCTAAATAAAAGTTCAACAAGATTGCACAAAACAAAAACAAAAGTAAAATGCAAAGCTCTTTAGCTACTCTATTTTCAAATTGCAATTAACTTACCCTTGTAATTTTGGTGGTGATTTATCACAGATTTCAGATGATTGCATGTCAATTTCTTCATTTTTAAATGGAGATAGAGATCGTTTCATTCTTTTTGATGTTACTGAAAAATTTAACAGTGGACGTTTTGGTGTTCCAGCATTTGAACAATGATTACTAAAGAAAAAAATAATTTTATTAAAATTCCTAAATATAAAAACCTTCTCAATATTTCAAATATGTAATTATGATAAATATAAATGTTTATATAAATTCAAACTTTATGTAAAGCAATTTATTTATACAAGTTTTTTCAATTGTTATTTTAAAATTGAATATGATATTTTTGTTTATTTTACATATCTTGAAGTTATATCTAAGATATGCTTATTTATTTGATAAATTAAATATTAATGAAATCTGACAAAATCTAATTCTAAGAGCTGATAAAATTATTCTATAAATGACTTAACAACTATTTTGTATGATAGTTAGATACTCCATTATTTCAATTGTTGATTAATACTTTCCCAATATATATTTATAACTCAGGTCCTTAATAATGATAAGAAAAAAATATGTCATTAGGATGCTTTTATTATTATTATATTGGGGTATGTCAATGTGAGCACGAAATAACTCCGGAGCAAAAGTGCTATGTCGGACAAGAGTCAAGACATAGTTACTTGAGATGTTTTAGTTGTATATTAACTAACTGTCTGTGTTGCTGAGAAACTTTCTTACTATGTTGCATGTATTGAGTAGTGATGCCTTTTGTAGTGTTATATATGTCTTGGGGTGTAAATCTAATGTTCCGAGGCTTTTGTGTAGTGTGTGGGGAATTACTCCTGTTGAGGATAGAATGATGGGTACTGTTAAAACCTTTTGCATTCCCCAAAGACGCTTAATTTCTTGTGAGAGTTCTGTGTATTTGCTAATTTTTTGGGTGAATGCATCCTGGATGTTGTGTGTGTTGGGTATAGAGATGTCTATAATGTAGGTAACTTTGTTTTGTTTGTCTATGAGAGTGATGTCTGGTCTGTTGTGATGTATGGTTTTGTCAGTTATGATTGTTCTGTCATAATATATCTTGTGTGTCGAGTTTTCTAAGATTGTGTCTGGTATGTATTTGTAATAAGGAGTGAGCGTGTTTATTAATTTGTATTTGGTTGCAAGCTTTTGGTGTATTATGTTTGCTACTTGGTTGTGTCTGTGTAGGTAATCTGTTTGTGCAAGCAGCTTGCAACCCGACGTAATGTGTTGAATAGTTTCGGGTGCTATGTGGCATTTCCTACAAGTGTCGTTTGTCAATGTGCTGTCCTTCAGTATATATTTTCTGTAATTTTTTGTGTTTATTACTTGGTCTTGTATTGCTATTACAAATCCTTCTGTTTCTGTAAATAGATCCCCCCTGACTAACCAGCTGTTTGACGCTTTGGTGTCTATGAAGTGTTTCTGAAGGTCGTGTGGGTGTCTGCCATGGAGTTCCTTTCTACTCCAGGACGTTTTCTTTTCTTGTATGTGTGCAATATTGTCTATTGGGTTTGAAGTGTTGTTCTGTAGATTTAATGGTGTGATGTTTCTATCTGCCAAGACTATAGCTTTATGTAGTTGTGATGTATGTTGCTTTTTATGAAAGAACTCTTTCAAACTATAAATCTGTCTGTCATGTAAATGTGGAATGTCAATAAGCCCACGTCCTCCTTCCTTGCGTGGAAGAGTAGTTCTTTCTATGGCAGATTTCGGGTGATGGTACTGGTGTTTTGTAAGTGCTGTTCGTGTTTTTCTTTGGAGTGATTCTAGTTCTGTTTGTGTCGACTGTATCACTCCAAAGGAATAAGTCAGAACTGGTATGGCGAATGTGTTGATGGCTTTCACTGTTTTTTCATTCAGACTATTATTATTATTATTATTATTATTATTATTATTATAAAAATTACAAGCATTTTCATTAGAAACCAAAATTATGCATATTTAGCATCATATGTTGATAAAATGCATAATTATTTGGGGGTTTAAAAATTTAGAAATTTTGACCAAAATCAATAAATTACAAAAAAATTATTGAAAATAATCAGTTTTTATTTATCATTACAATATTAATATAATATTCAATAGTTTGTGTTTTGCAATTTGAAAAGCATAAAAAAAATAATAAAATTTCAAAAGATTCCAATTACTAATTATATATATCAATCAACATAAGACAAATATTTTGATTTCATCCACAAAACCAGGATTGAATCCAAGTCTCATACTTGAAAATTTATACAAGAGATCTTGGTTCAGTTGTCAATCTCTACCATCTAAAATCCAATTCACCCCTCCAGTGTCACTAGATGGCTGCATGATATTGCATTAACTTACAAATAGAGTACAGTATCCTCCTGAAAAATCTGAAGATAGGATCCATGCAACTCCAGATTTTCTCAGGAAGAGTTCTGATTTATTGAATTCTATCTTTCAATTGGAACTCAATCCCAACAGGGGTATGAGAGGCTTAGTGTATATTGGTATGCTCAAAATAACCAAATGAACTAGCCAAATTGGTATGCTCTGCAGTTTAGCAGGATAAGTGAATATCAGAAGGGAAAACAGTATAAAACAAGAGAAATAAGCACATTTTATATATTTATTACTTATTTTTAATAACTGTTTGAAATGAATTATTATGACTATTATTTTTTATAAAGGAATATTTTATTAAAACTACTAAACAATAGCAGATATCACATTTGATTGTAAACATTTTTCTCTCTATTTCTAATGTTTTACACCTATTCACAATCAAAATTATTAAATGGCTGGACTATTGCGGGCACTATTACAGCTTGCCCACGGTGTAATTGGATTTGACAACAGATTTTCAATGATGAAACTTGAAAGAATAGGTGCATAATTTTTTAAAATGTAAAAGTATGGAATCTAGAATAAAGACAATTTTATTATATGATCTACACACGAGTGTATGTAATAATTCCATATTCTGATTACCTATTTATTATGAATTTTGAGAAAAATGCTTTTTCTAGATTGTAATGTGAAAATTAACATTAATTATTGATGTAATTTTGCAATCATATACAACTAGATGATATTTCAGTGAGAAATAAATTACAGTTTTTGGGCTAAAGAATGCATTAAAACTCCATTTAAATCAATTACAATTTAATCTCTGATTTATTAAAAACTTTAAAGATTAATATTCAAATAGAATATAATACAGCCTAAAAACCTTTGATTTTTAATGGAATTTTAAAGATTTAAATAATTTGGATTAATGTTAGTGTCATCTCTGAATTGACAAATAAATTATTATTATACTAAGAATAGTGCTATCTGGAAATTAGCAATCAAATTACAATTTTTAATTAATTTATCTGAAGAAAAAATCCTGATTGGGCTTTTCTGTGTCTGGTAAAGCTTAGTTAGGAAGATTCTATTGATAAAATCTGCTGTCTATTATTAAAAAAAGTCTAAATTAGTAATAATAATGTTTGAAAAAAAAATCTACTAAGTGGCCTTCATGATCTAGCAATCAGGATGTTAGATTGAAGATCCCCGATTTAATCCCAAGCTGATTTAATTTTTTTCAGATAATTAATTAAACATTGTAATTTGATTATTAATTCCTAGATGGCATCACTTTTAGTATTATTATTCAGAGATGTTAACATTAGTCCAAATTATTTAAATCCCATTAAAAATCAAGGATTTTTAGGCATATTATATACTATTTGGGTTAAAATATACAAGAAATTTTAATTATTTATAACAGCGTTCCTCAAACTATGGGTCACAACCCCAAATGGGGTTGCGAAGCGAAATGCTGGGGTCACAAAAATTAAATTCAAAGGTTTGAATTTCAGTTTATATGTAATTTCACAAATGCCCAATATTTAACATTTGGACTATTTTCAGTGTAGTTGGCTGATTGTGTTCATTTTAATAAGTGTGTAAATTTCAGTGTAGTTGGTTGACTGTGTTCATCTTAAGTGTGTAAATGATTTATGTACTTGTATGTTTTATTTTTTCATATTATATGTGTATAAATGATTTATGTATTTGTATGTTTTATTTCATATTTAATACCTGGGATCGGGAAAAATGTCATAATGAAAAATGGGGTCATGAATGAAAAAAGTTGAAAAAATCTCGTAATGAAAAATGGGGTTATGAATGAAAAAAGTTTGAGAAGCACTGATTTATAACAAAAACAGAACTATATCATTTTATACTATGAAAAGAAAACTGCAATTTTCAGAATAAGAGATATTTTATGTTAAATATATTAAAACACTTAAATTTCATAAAAAACAAAACTCATTTAAATAATTCTTTATATAGGCAGTGTTTAATTTACTATTAATTTCTTTGGATATTTTTGTATCATTCCAATTATTCAACACTGTGTTAATTGCAACAATTACTGACAACACTCAATTAAAAATTATTAATTTTGAAAATTTAATGCATATTTATAAAACAAATTAATATAAAGTACACTAGCATGGCCCCAGAAGAATATGCATTTCGGCTTTTTTATTTTAGCCCTCTTCAGTTCTTTTACTACCATGCGAATATTAATTCTATCTAAAATTTGACAAATTTACATTGTTCACACTAGCTCAATCTATCCGTCGGAGAGCTAGTGTGAACAATGTAAATTTGTCAAATTTTAGATAGAATTAATATTCGCATGGTAGTAAAAGAACTGAAGAGGGCTAAAATAAAAAAGCCGAAATGCATATTCTTCTGGGGCCATGCTAGTGTACTTTATATTAATTTGTTTTATAAATATGCATTAAATTTTCAAAATTAATAATTTTTAATTGAGTGTTGTCAGTAATTGTTGCAATTAACACAGTGTTGAATAATTGGAATGATACAAAAATATCCAAAGAAACTAATGGAAAATTCATTTACTATCAGAATCCAATTAGATTGTTAATTCCTAATGAGATCTGAATAAAATAAGAAAAACAATCAAATATGAATTATTTTGATAATTTCTTATCTATTTCATGAAAACTGATTAGATTCCTGGCTTCTTTAACAATAAATCAGAAGTAATCAAAGTAACCATCACCATGAAGGCTTCTTTTTGAAAAATCAAATAATATTTAATAATTATAATTTAAAATTTTATATCAAGCAATTCTATATTTTAAACTTTAATTCTATATTTTGAAATAAAAATATAAAGTAATAAAATTAAAAGATTTAATAGAGTCTTGTTCCTTTAATCATTAAAGCCCAAAAAATAATGCTATCAGTCTCAAGTATAAATTATTATATTTGAGACTGAAATTATTATTATTATTATTATATATATTGTCCTCAAATTACATAAGTAAATTTGGTTTTAACTTGGAAATTATTGCATATAATGTATTCTAATCTAATTTAATGAGGAGAATATCTACAAACAAAATATTCAAAGATAAATCAACCCATATAGTGTGATAATTTAGAATTAAGCTGTAATTTTAATAATTATTTTAAATCAAGGCTACAGTGCCTTCATCTGTTCTGTTAATAATTAATTATTTTAAATTTAGGATAAGATGATACCATATAGTAATTAATAATTATACTAATAATTTTTAACCTTTAGCGCTCCAACGCCTAGCTATGCTAGACACGCGTTAACAAATTTTTCTGAATTTAAATATTTGCCATCATCTGGAATCAAACTGGGAACTTTAGGTAGTGCACAATTAGTTAAAAATTACAATTTAATTATTAATTATTAAATAATGCTACCTTAACCTAAATTTAAAATAAATAACACAACAAATAATAGTACTATAGCCTTGATTTAAAATTTTTGATGCCTTATCAAAATTTCAGTTTAATTCTAAATCATATTACAGTTCAATTTGGCTTCAGATATTTGATTTGCCATATAATTTTACAATATATTAAATAATTAAACTTAATTTGAAACTTTTTATTTCAAAGATCTGAACAAAAAATTCCAATTATAAAGTGAATGTTATGTTTTGGTGTAAACTCTGCAATCTTAAAATATTGCTTTAATATATTAATCCATAAGTGGTAACATAAAACCGAATCTTAAGTGGGAAAATAAAATTTGCATGCAGAATAATTATCTACTAATTATACAAATTTTTCACTGCTTTGTTCAAGTAAATCTTCCAAATGTATAAAACCTTATTTTTTGGCAAATATCTATCTTATCATAAAAAAAAAATCATTTTTTTACTATAATTTATTGATTTTTAATGAATTTTTAAGTAATATGATCCTCTTATCAAAAATTATATAAATAAATAGAGTATCATATTTCATTAAGTCATAAATATTTTTTTCAAAGTCAAAACAAATGCATCTCCAGTTTTATTTGTATACAGACTAGGTGATCTTATTACCCAGAATGGTCCAAGGGCATTTGGAGATGGTGCAAAAGTGAGGGAAGGACAGGAACAAGGACAATAAAATCAGACTGCAGGAACGTGAAATATAATTCTTTAACTTCAAAAGATCCTAAATCACATGTAATATAAAATTTTACTACTTATTCTAATTTTTTTATATTCTCTGATATGTTTACTTGTTTCTATTGTAGCATTTTCTTTCCAAGATATTTTTTTACAATTTTTTAAAATCAAATATATAATATGCAAATTATGATGATAGAATAAAAACTCTCGTCTTAACAATTAATGATGACATAGAAATTTATTTTTCTTAAAGAGAAAGGTTGAAACTTTAGTAATCAGTATATATTGCAATACTGGAGTCAGAATTTGTGATGTGTGCATATGTCATTTCCAGCTATAGCATAATACTCATTTCTTCAAGTACTGTTTATTATTTTATCTTCTAATGTTCATTTTGTAATTGTATTATTATTTGTTAAGTCATTTCAATCTGTTTTTTTGAGAAATTATTTCAAAATTTTTTAGTATACACTCAAACCTGTTTTTGTGCGGGCATAGGGACCGGATAAAAGAAATCGCATTAAAAAAATATCCTGAAACTTCGTAAGCAGCTATAAAATATATTGTTTGCAACACATTTAAAAAAAAAATCTTTTATGTGATAAATAGGGACTGCATAAAAAAAGTCCCACATAGAAAATATGTAATTCAAAACCTCAAAAACTGATGTAGCTAGAAATTAGTTTTCCAAACAAGGAAAAATTGAACTTACATACTTGAACATTTTTCGGTCAAGAGGTAAGTGCATTAATCACAGGACGATTATCAACTATTATTACTAGATGGCACAATATGTACAAGCACAGTAATATCGAGCGAGCCATATGTTGGATTCTTTTTAATTTGCATGTTATTTTGACATCCTTCTGTTGTTTTCTTTTTAAATTACATTTTTTAATTAATTTTTATTCATAATATGCATTTGATGGAATTTTTTTATACGCCACACAAAAAAAATCGCACAAAAAAGGACCGCATAAAATCAGGTTTGAGTGTATATAAAATATGAAGATAGCTACATGCCAGAATCAGCTTTATTAATATTTAAAACTTAATAACAGCTTAAATAAAAATATAAAATTAGAGGAGGAATTTAATATGATTAAAAATTTAATTTGTTTATAAACATGGCAAAGTGATGCAAAACTGGCAATTACAGTGCTGTGAAAAAATAAACTATTTTTAGAAATGATTAACTATCAAAAATGCTTTTTTTTAAACAGAGGGAAGCACGGAATCTCAAACAACATTCCACTCAATTTTTTTCCCTTGGCTCTTTTTGATGCATTGCAAAATTTTATGAGTTTATCAGGAAGGACCTAGTAATTTAGGAAAAGTCTAATTTTTTCAGTTTTTTTTTTTTTTTAAATTCTTTAATATCAGAATTTTTATTTTTTTATTTTTGCATGCAGGAAAAAATCCTGCACTTTCCCACTGCCAGATATAATAGAGTGTAATAAGTTTAAAGGTAAAATATTGACTAAATATAATTATATATTATAATTGTTGCTGGATCATTCTGTTATCAATAATAAACAAAATTCTTGAAGAGTTTTTGAAAATTTTGAAATTCAAAAATGAAATGGTATTTTTGCAAGTAAGAAAGCTTTAACTAGAATGTTCAGAACTTGAGGAAAACCCATACTTAGAGAAATCAGGTTACTAGGAATTCCTAAAATTTTGAGTTTGAAAAAATCAGCATATCACACAGTCATATATAAATCAAACTGACAGAACACTTTTCTCACATATATCCATATATGTCACTAGGTTTCTATAAGGACAAAATGGAAACATTATTAGCATAATTGCCAAATAAGTAAAATGAGACAAATTCATATGATAAGAAGAATAGATGAACTGGATGAGTATCTATAATGATAATTTAAATTATTCCTTCTTTTATTTGTTTGTACAATATTCATATTATATGTATTTAAAATTTGAAGTTCACCTATGAATTTAAAATATATGCATATTTTTAAATTTATAGGATAACATACCTATAAATGAGGTGGTTAGCAGCTGAATTCTAATAAGTTGTCAGAAATGCATCAGAAACAAATGAATAAGAAGAAATGAAGAAATAATAATGCAAGAAATGAAACATATGAATGAAAAGCAAAAATTCTTGACACTGACACTCAGTGTGTTAAATTTAATGTTTAAACCAGAGTTTCCCAATTAGGGTGCCATAAGGATATTTTGGTGATAAAAGTATATTTTAAATCTTAAAATATACTTTTATCTGTTTCTCTATGGCACCCTGGTTGGGTGTCATAGAGAAACACTGGTTTAAACTATGAAAATTTTTTTCTTTCTAACAGTGAAAAAATAATATAATTATATTAGGTTTATATTTCTAACTATTTTATAATAAATTATACCTAGAAATTGATTTTAAAGGAGATCTACTCAATTCTGTATTGTCCTTCTGATGGCTATTTGGAGATGTGTCTTCTCTTGATAATCTCTAAAATTAAACTCAATTAATAAACAACAACAAAATATTAATATTATGAAAGTTTGTCTTGCACTTACAGTTAAATTTACCTGTTGTTGGTCTGATTTAATTCTCATTTCATTTCTATATTCCCCAGTCTTGTTGTTATTAAAAGAAATAGAACTTGACTGAACTTGTTTATCTCCATTTCGAGAATGTTTAGATAACGGTTTCTGACGATATGTTGAATTATACCTTGTATCATTTTCAACATGAGATCTAAGAAAAGTTTTTGAATAAATTTTAAGAAACAGTTATAAATATCAGTTGAATGACTAATATATGACATTTGAGACAATAATTTATGGTATTATTCCTTAAAAAAACAGATTCTCAATATATGTCATTAATTAATTAGAGATAGTAAACTCAATATACATTGAAAATATTCACATTGACATTGTTTTAACAGAACATATATGTCCATTTTTCCCAAATTTTCTCTCTCCTGTATTCAAGTTCATAATTGCATAATATGTACAAAAATAAAGCATACTGCATAGTTCTGATAACTTATATGATCGTATCAAAGTATCTTAACGAAAATACTGCTTAAACTTAATATAACAGTTCAATAACAAAGCACAAACTAGCAGTTAAAAATGACAAACTTTATTAGCTAAACACTCGCTAATGCTTTCGGCTGGTAAGCCATCTTCAGGCGAAGTTCTAAAATGGAATTCTTTTTAAAGAAATATGTATTCCTAACGTACTTCTTTAAAAAGAATTCCATTTTAGAACTTCACCTGAAGATGGCTTACCAGCCAAAAGTGTTAGCGAGTGTTTAGCTAATAAAGTTTGTCATTTTTAACTGCTAGTTTGTGCTTTGTTATTGAACTGTTGTATGTTGTTTTATTAAACACTTATAAATGATAGTTTATCTTAAATATTGTGTTTAATTTTCCCTGAATTTCAACAGCTAATCATAAGCAGCAGGAACTTCAGCTACAATTTCAGCAACTCCAAGTACTGCAGTAGAGCAAATGCAATAAAGTAATAAAATTTTTGTTTTGTTAATAATTTCATAGTATATCCAGTAAAAATAACTTTTATTTACATCATACATATTATATATAAAGTACATTGATATTATATTTTAACGAAATTATAGTCACAAGAATAAATTTTTAAAAGTTTATGTTCTATTATATGATTCTAGTTCGAAAACAAACTAAAAACTTTTTGTATTCTGTTCAAATTGCTGATGATGGTTGTACAGCAACTGAAAACATTTCAATAAAAATTTTTGTGTAACTAATATTCAACTGCAGTTTAGCACTGTTATTTAAAGGAGAATTTCATAGTGTATTTTCAAATTATTATTTAGAAATTATAATAAATTATACTAAATTAAAAATTTACTATATAATTAAATAAGCATTTCTCAGTTATATGCCTATTCACTTACATATAAATTTGAATTTTTTAGTTGTTCTAACAAGGAGACGGTCAGACGTTCCCCTCCTCGATTTGACTGAAATTGCACATACGTATAATACTTAAAAATAAATGTTTAAATACAGAGTCGTAGCACGCGCTTCTCAAATGGCTTCGAGAAAAAGCGATTTTAATATTTGCATATATTATCAAAAGCTTGATAGCGCGCAGAACGAATCATGTGCAGCGCTAGCGTAGTTGGTAGCGCTCCAGCATGTTAAGCCTAACGTTGCAAGCTCAAGTCGGGCTATGCCATTTTTTTTTTTTTTATAATTTTTTCTTATTTAAAAATAATAATAATAATAATAATAAATTAAAAGTAATTTTTTAAAGCTATTTTTAAAATTTTTTAAATTTAAATTTTTAAATTTTTTAGGCCCTCCAGCGTTTTAAGCCTAAAGTCGCGGGTTCAAGTCGGGTTGTTCGCCTTCTTTTTTTTCATAAATAGTAATTTATTTAATTAACTCATCTACACCTACAGTAATATGTTTTAATGATTTTTTTTTTATCACAAATTTTTCTGGAACGTAAAAATAAGTTTTTCGTCGGAAAATTTCCACTGCGGAAGGGAAAAGACAATAAAACAATTAACCTTACAAAGCTTTTATACGATGCGCACGATGCTTCAAGACATATTGTTTTTCATGTTTCTATGATGAGTATCATCCCGACTCATGTACAAATTCACAGTCAGCCCTTTCTGATGATCAGTAAGTATATTAAATAAGCGTGCACATATACGAATAATAAAGTTTATTATTTTTCAATATGTAGTTGATTAACTCATCATATAAACTACACATTTTCCAACCATATCCTCTACCACTCACTCTTTGAAAAAGATAGAAAAAAAGGAATTAAAGTATGAAGTATGAAAATCTTTTTCATTCTCTTTTGAAAGAATAAACCGGAGCCGCAGGAAATAAGATCATGAATATTGAATAATAGCTTAACAATAATAATTAACTATTAATTTTTCATATTAATTTAAAAAAATTACTTTTAATTTATTATTATTATTTTTAAATAAGAAAAAATTAAAAAAAAATTGAATAGCCCAACTTGAACCCGTGACTTTAGGCTTAAAATGCTGGAGCGCCTAAAAAATTTAAAAATTTAAATTTAAAAAATTTTAAAAATAGCTTTAAAAATTACTTTTAATTTATTATTATTATTTTTAAATAAGAAAAAATTAATAAAAAAAAAAATTGGCATAGCCCGACTTGAACCGGCAACGTTAGGCTTGACACGCTGGAGCGCTACCAACTACGCTAGCGCTGCACATGATTCGTTCTGCGCACTATCAAGCTTTTAATAATATACGCAAATATTAAAATCGCTTTTTCTCGAAGCCATTTGAGAAGCTCGTGCTACGACTCTGTATTTAAACATTTATTTTTAAGTACTATACGTATGTGCAATTTCAGTCAAATCGGGGAGGGGAACATCTGACCGTCTCCTTGTAAAACATAACTCTTACATATACAGTCAAACCCCATTAAGCTGCAACCCTTGTTAGCTGCCAAGAAATTTGGTGGAACGGATCTTCCATGTTAATGGAATAGATAAACCCCGATAAGATGCCATCTGCCAGTAGAAACATCTAGACAAATATGCCTTTTGGTGTTGTATTTGTCCTCATTAATCTGCCAGAGGCATGTAAGGTGACTCGCATCCTGAAGTTCATCAGTACTATATATATTAAAACCTCTCTGGATTCATTTGTAATGAACAGGTGGGAAAGATGGAGTTAATCATGTATCTCTTTAAACTTGGTTTTATAAAAATGTTAAATTTGAATGCTAAATATAAATGTATTGTATTTTATTAAATTTAATAAATTTGAGTTCACTTTCATTTGTATACCATACGCATTCTCAATAAACCACCAACTCCAATTAGCCATCAAAATTCTTCCCAAACAGATGGTGGCATCTTATTGGAGTTTGACTGTACAAAGGCATATATTGATATATAGATTCAATGGGAAATTGATGTCCAATATATGTCATGCTTTTTAGGTACATAATTACAATGTACCTAAAACGCATGACAAATTCTCGATGACCCCTATATATATATAATTTTATTTTGAAAATAAAATTTGATTTTTAAGATTTTGTGTTTAATTTGTAACAATTTGGGAATTCCCAAATCTCGAGAAAGTAAAAAGTTTGAGAAAACACAATCACTAGTTAAGGTATTCCACTAGTTCCAGTCCCATAGAGGCAGTTAACAGGGGGTCTACTGCAAATGGACTTGTACTTGCAGGGCCATTAGGTATTAGAACAATTATTTACATATTTTTGATAGTTGTATTGTGTTATTATTTAAAGCTGTATTCAAAGCTATTAAATTTATTTTTATAAGACAGTAGGTGGAAAACAACAAAGTTTTCCATTTGCCAGCAAATATTCAACCACCTTTTTATAATTAATTTTATAATACTTTGTTATTAAGAATACAGTATTTTTCATGATGTTTCTAAATTTGTTTGTTTAAATAAGCAGTTTTAAAAATTTACATTACAGAAAGTTATCAAGGTTATCAAATATATTTCTAATTGAAAACTTTATACACAGAATGTTTTTTGTGTAACAATATTATTTCAAATTCAGATATTTTATTTTTTGGAATTAATTGCAATGACACTGTATTTGATAATTTTAGTCAAAAGTATCAAACAGTGCTACAATAAAATAATTTGAAACTGATCATTCAATAATAATGTGCAAAGTATGAATTTAGAATACAAAAGTCAGATATTTGAAATGTTGAGTATAGCCTGAATTTTTTTGAAAATATAGTCTTAAATTATTAAGCATATTTTAGTGATGAATAGTAAATGAACCAAAGAACTTATACAACTTTATTATATATCACATCATACAGCAATTCAGTGTTTTTAAATATTCACAAAAATTTAAAACAGTTCAACATGTATTCCATCTGTGATACTTCTTTTACATTCTTTTGAATTACATTCTTTTTACATTCAAAATACATTCTTTTTTTGCCAAATCTATGGTGACTAGCACTATGTACCTGGACATGGAGGATTATGTCACACCATAACTGAAAATGTTTTTTTTTTTCAATAGAATGGTGCACTACACTGGAGGATGATTGTCCACCAGAGCTTCCTAACTGCTGGAATGGCCATGGAGGATCAATTTCCTGGCCATTTTGATCTTCTGACATAGATATCTTTTGATTTCTTTATGTGAGGGTTTATGAAAAAATGTATTTATGCAAAGAGTGTGACAATATTGAACTTAAATAACAAATTACAGTAGTCATTGGAACAATAACACATTGTGAGAGATGAATATTGATGGATAAAAGGATATTATACATGTTATAAAAGGAACTGATTTTGAAATGTTTTAAATTTTAATGCACATGTAAAAAACTTGGCATATAATAAAGTTTGGATGTTTTATGGTTCATTTGCTATTCATCATTAAAATGCATTCAATAATTTATCACTATTATAAAATAGAATTTAACATTATAAACATGATTAATAAGAAATAAAATTTTGAAATTTTGAATAAATATGAAAGAATCAATGTGTTAAACTATGACTAATAATCATGAAGGAAAATTTTGGGATCAATTTAATCAGGAACATAAACTAGTTTTTTCATTTATCTGTACAAATTCTAAAAAAATCAATACAAAATTCAAACATTTTCAATAGAAACCACTTCCAATCAACAACATTTTAACTACTATACTTTTAAAAGAAATTGTTTTTGAGTGAGCCAAAAATATTTTGAAAAAATCGATTAAAATTTGCTAATTATTTGAAAAAATTTAAAGAAATTTTTTTCATTCAAAAAATTCAGCTTTTATATTTATTATTATTAAAAATATTAATATGTATTCAAATTGCTATTAGTCTTTCACAATTTACTAAAAAAATACAAAAATTTAGTTAATTTTAACAGTGTTTCTATCTGTGAATAGTATAGTTGTTGGCAACTTGAAGAAGATAAAGAATGAAGTCAACAGTAATAGCAGGAGAATGAAGCACAGTCAATTTCATCAGAAACAATTAAATGCAAACAAAAATCAGCTGATTTATTAATTTCGCCTAATCTAATTTATTTAGAAATATAAACTATTATTCATCCTGTAATCATCAATTTTTGTATTATTTGTATGAATAAAGGTGTGATATATTAGTAAATAATTTGTTTACATTTTTACAAATTAATAAAGTATTAACAAAAAAATAAAATGCAGTCCATCTTGATACACCAGGTAAATATTTTATGAGCAAGATTTTATTCAAAATATGGTAATAAGAAAAAAATGCAGTCTGCTGATGCCAAGCAAAAATATTTATAACTGTTTTTAATGCAATCATTATTGACACATTCTCTATGTTGACATCAGTAATACAAAAGTGTAAATAACTGCATGCCAACACACTGCTGGATTTGTGTTAAATAAGATTTATTAAAAAATAAACTTATTTTCATAAAAATGAAGCTATGCAATATATAAATTTTGCTTCTGATACTGACAAGAACAATTATGAATGCAATAAATAAAAATTTTATTGCATTCTTATTCTGATTAGAGTTAAAAAAAATTACTAAATTTCTAATTTTGATACAAATTTATCATAATTACGATATGATTATTATAATTAGCTTTTTTGCTCCAAAATATTATATAGTATT